>JAMKCH010003181.1:0-47805 GCA_023653785.1 Ophioderma brevispina
AGTGTGCATTCGTTGCGATTTTGCGTCGCAACATTCATGAGCGATTTTCCCTCTGCGTTTACGCGAATTTGTAAAGCGTCGCACAACGCCGTTCTATTAGACTTTGATGCTGCTAGGACTTGTCTAAGAACGGCCTGATTAATTATGCGTTGACATATTATTAGGCGTTATTAAATAACGGTGAGATGCAGCGTTCTGGTGAAGACGGAAATGTCTCCTACAAAATTTTTTTCAGTGATTTCAGGAAAAACTAATACGGTGAAACAAATTTTTATTTCGGTTATTTTCAAGTATTGCAACTTAGACCTAAAGATATGTGAAAATCAGAAAACTGATCGGCCCCTTTGATATCTTTGGAGCACTTAGTATCGTTGAATTGCCCATTTGCCATAGAGTTGGTGGTAAATAATGTAAATTTTTGAGCCAAAAATGTACTTTTTGAACTTTTTTTTCTCAAAAACGAATACGGTAAGCCATATATTTTATTCAGATTGGTACAGCACAAAGAATGTAATATATATCAAATTTTAAAGAAATTCTTCGGACCATTTAAATCATGGATGCAACCTTAACTTTCCACAGTATTTGAAAGAAAAAAATGTCTGGTTTACCAAGGTCTAAAGTTCGAAGACCTTTCAGAATACCAGCCTATATGTTTACGGTATGTTTGTCAGTTAGCATCCTTCGTGGCCTGGCCTGGTTATAATTAGAAAATGGAGAACAGGAAAACCCAAGCTGAATATATCCATTTGCTTTGTGTTAGCTGGATTTTTGTAGTTAAAATCATTACCCGTGCATGTACATTTGTACATAGTGGCCTCTCTAAACGATTGCCACAGATCCTCATTAATGCGGATCAATCTGGTACTTCCGTGGCCCGCGCGGTTGTCTACACGGGGGCGGTCCAGTATTGTGTTACTGTACAGCATAGGCAGTGCGAAAAGGGAAAGCGCTTCTGTAGCGCGCGGTTTATTCTGCGTCGCGCAGTTTTTGCCTATGAAACATCGAAACCATTTTAGTTTAAAAACAGTATAAGGTATTACCACTTTTCTCATTTCTCTCATTTTCAGACACATCTTTTTACTTGTCCACTTCAATTACTACCTGATATTTACACACCAAAAATGGCGGAGGACGCACAAACCCGAATGAGCTGACCCTGCAGACAGAGAGCCGAAGAGACACCGGGTACAAGCCTCCTGCCAACAAGACGATAGATGAAATCCAAAAACTTGACGAGGAGGATGAAAGTTTCCGAAAAAAGTACAAGGAGCAATTGCTGAAAGGCGCTCAGGAGCAGTAAAAAGGTTTTTATAGAGCAACTCGTTATATTGTAATCTACATTTCTGAAAGAGGTGGTAGGATGGTGTTGTAGAACATTAGTTTAATGGTTTTCATTTTAAATAGCCCAAATATCACACTTAAGTGGGCGTTTTGTCAATAGCAGTTGACTCTCTCAAAATTATTGTTGAAGTAGGGATTCAAACAATGTCAAGGTGGTTCATCACAAATCGACAACGAGTGCCATGCGTCAGCATATTTTTATTCCGCGATGGCGGCTTGAGGGAGATAAAAATATGTGAACGCATCGGATGCAGAGTTGATTTGTGATGAACCACTCTGTAACATATTTGAATCCCTTTCAACAACGAAAATCCCTGTGAAAACGTATTAATATTGTGTATAGGAACATAATTATTCTCACTACAATACTACAATGTTTGACAGAAATCTTTCCTCGTAATATATTTTAGCAAAATCAAAGCAAAAGGGTAGTTTTGCCATGCTTGTTGCTTTGCAGTTTGCACCTGGGTCCTGCACCTGAGTTCTAAACGTGACGGACAGTGCGTTGACTTAAACGTACCGCATAAACGCACTTCCGTGCACACTGCGCCGGGCGTGACGCACTAATTCGCATATGTGGGTTGATAACGAATCAACAACGGTATGCTCCCAGGGGTAGCAGTAACTTTCAAAACAAGGGGTTCTCAAAGCCTCTGAACCTCCCTTAATTTTGAAAACTGGGGGCTTTTTCTTTTTATGGATGAAGTATGCGTACGTGTCGTATAAGTAACCGTTAGAATCAAAAGTGTTAAAATAACTTAATGACACCTTTGAAGTTTGCACCCTTTATAGGATACTTTTTAAAATTTGTCATCAACATTATTATCATGCTTCATGTGTCCATGCTTTCTTCTTTACCCCTTTCTAGCATGCCTTGCCAGGGGCCTTGCCCCCCCCCCCCCCCCCCCCCTTTTTTTTTTTTTTTTTTTTTTTTTTTTTTTTTTTTTTTTTTTTCAAAAATTAGGGTTTTTTAACCAAAATGAGTTCATTTTGTACTGTTTTGCCCCCCCCCCATGATGTTTCGCCCCTCCTATGATTTTACCCTGGTGCCGCCCCTGTGCCTTGCTGTGCAGCAGGTGTGGTATACTAAAGTAATGAAGACACAAAGATAGCTCCCAGGCATGCTACTCAGAAATAAGAATCCCATTCCCAAGCCAAAGTAGAGGATGTTAGTCAGGTGTGATTCCGCAGACTCGGTTTCGGAAACACCGGAAATTCAACATTTGAACAACCTATTCAACAACCTTTACACTGTACTCAAGGTTGTTGAATTCATCAACCTGGTCAGGTTATGGAAACACCCTGGCTAGCTTATAGAAAACAGAAGCCGGAGAGTGAAAACTAATCCTTGCTAAAGCTCCCTCTTCCTCAAATAGGAATCTTTCCCATTATTTTACGCATTTACGGCAAGGAACCTCGGGCAAACCCTGTATGCTCCTGTACAAGGCGATACGGCGAGTTGTTGAAGTGACAATCTTCTGTTGTTAACTCCTGTTGTCCGTCACTTAGTAACAGGATTGCCAGATGAGACTAGTTCAGATGACGCAAAAAATGTTGGGATGGAAACCTGTTGATATTTACTCAAAATGTTTTAAAAATATGTATGGGTGGGATTCATATGGGTGACTTTGAAAGTTCATTTTGTCTATTTCTATTAACCTTAAAGGTCCACGGTCCGATCGCTAATAGCCTCTTCCTCAGGGACCCCATATTTTACCGGAAGTGGTCACAATTTTGGTATCAGAAGAAAGCTACTATTTTTCTCATTTACCCTGTGAAATCTTAGGACTAAAGGATGTTTCGTTTGGATGTTATGAGCAAAAATATGCCCCATTTTGGTCGACCAATATTAATTTTACACAGTACTCTATGGGGATTACAAAATCACGTTTTTAGCTCTCACTTAAAAACGGGTTGAAATATCGGCACGAAACTTTACAGATGGGGTTTTGGGGTGAAGATCATTCTGTCAAGATGAAAAATTTATCAACTTAAATTGGGCCATCCCCCTTTAAAATGACATTCAGCGAGTGTGAGATGAGCATGCTCAATTTTTTTGGACCAAGCCAGATTTTGCATGTAGTAGAAGTAAATCCAAGGTTTTAAATCCGGTTTTGTCCCCGTAAATGGGGGGGTGGCCGAATTCACCTCACACTGGCAGCAACCGCCCTTACTCCTTCTTTCCACCTCACCCGATTCAACACATCCTCCATCCCCAACCCAACCCTCCCACTCTCCTCCTCCACCTGCTCCTTCCATGTATTCTTTGGACGTCCCCTCCTCCTCGAACCTCCCACCTCGAACTCAAAGGCCCTTCTTAATAAGGCATGCTCGTCATCCTTCCTCAACACATGCCCATACCAACGTACACCATTCGCCCTCGCCAACCGGTCCATCGCCTCTTCCAAACCCAACATCCGCATCAAGTCCTCAGTCTTCATCCTATCCATCAACTTCACCCCACACATCGCTCTTATCATTGCTCACTCTGTCCTCCTCAGAATCCCCATCTCATTTTCGCTCAGACACCACGTCTCACTTCCATACAGCATAACTGATCTCACACAACTCTTATACACCATTCCTTTCATCTTCAAAGGATATCTTTTCCCTTGCAACAACTCCCCACATTCCCTAAACTTCACCACCCATACCTCACTCTAGCTGTCACAGCCACCTCGCATCCACCACCCTCACTAACCTTGTCCCCAAGGTATGTGAAATCCTTCACAGACTCCACCTCATATTGTGTACTTCCAAGTAATAAATACCTAAATGAATAATGCAATAATCTTTTATAAAATGATCTTGTCTTGCTCTTGAGCTTGCTCAGTTGTCTTTCTATTGAGCTTGCTTAGAGCAAAACTAAGAAATCACTTTCTGTATGTGTGTATGTATGTAATATGTATGTGTATGTATGTCTGTATGTCTGTAAATTGTTGCTCCTGCCCAAACGCTTGGGCCAATTGCAGCGAAAAAACACTGGCCCAGGCATATGTGTGTACTCCAATTGGGGTGAGAGGTCATGTGGGCCCTTTAAAGGGGCATTCTTTGAATATCCATTTTTTTCTCCACAAATCAAATGCCGTTATTACCAAACTTGTTCAGTATAAGCACTGACACAAGACCCATACCCATATGGGGTGTACTCCAGTTGGGGTGAGAGGTCATGTGAGCCAATTAAAGGGGAATTATTTGAAAATCTTTCTGCCACAAGTCCAATGCTGCGATCACCAAACTTAGTCAGTATAAGCACTGACCCAAGCCCACAGACTTCTATTATAACACTAGATGGCAAATGCCAGCTCAAAAGCCGTAACCATCTTTTGCCGCAGTGCGTACTTATTTCCATAGCGTGGTGTACCAATTTATTCATATATTCCCTGATTTCCATAATCTGGTGTACTAATTTATTCATATATTTACGCATTTGCATAGAACGATGTACTGTTTCCAGGCCAACAGGCTACCACGTATGCGCGTGCAAGTTTCGAATGGATGACCGTAATGAATATTTATTTTTTCAAAACACGGTTACGATGGCCGCCTATTCTTCAACACGGGCGTACGGCATCTCCCTTATTAATATCTATGCCCAAGTCCCATATGAGGTGTGCACAGATTGGGGTCAAAGGTTATGTGGGTGGATTAAAGGGCATTCTGTCATCCTCACATTCTGAAGTGTAATCTGTGCAATGTTACACATTTTCTGAATCTGATCGCTATGGGGGGGGGGGGCAAGACACCTGGTTTGAGAACTACCATGTTTTCGTATTGCATGAACAAACAGGGGATAACTAATAATACCTATATCTCGAGGGATGATGTTACGCATCCAAATACTGGGCAGCTACTAGAGCAGTATTTGACAACCTGCTTTGATGCCAGAAAATGTGAATGGCTGGTATGTGTACATTTCCTTTGCTTATATTACGCCGATCCTTGTGCCCGGCTTACATGTGATGTCATCAAAATTGTTGCAGTGGACTTTGGAGTAACAGTAATCTTTCTCTCTTCTTCCTCTCAATTTGCTAGATCCAAGCAAAGGACCAGAAATGGAGCCATTGAAAATGACTTTTGTGTCGGAGGGACGAGACGATATATCCGTAGATTTGAAAGGTAAGAGTGTGTTAACCATGTATGGGTCATTCCACGGGGTTGGCACAGAGTTTTAACATTTAGCATGGTTGGTATTCTGAGGTGGGGGCCACCTCAGACACAAGGAGCAGGTCTATGTTGGAAATTGGGCGATGGAAGTCAAGGTTGGAAGCAGGAAGAGAGGGAGACCAAAGCAAAGAGGGACAGATTATGTCAAGGAGGATATGAAAGCAGCTGGACTTATAGATGGGGAGGCCTTCGGTGATGCTACTTGATTTAGGAATAAAGCCAAACAAAAGAAGTATTCTTAAAGTTTGCACTGAGAGATTTCACATTAAGGTGTCCCAAAAATTGAAAAGTTCTGATTTGGGCCCTGATGTAAAAGCTTCCCATCAAAATATCCCCATCTGGAAAGGATTAAGCTGGGAATGTTTCTTCGGTACAAAAAAATTGTGAAAATTTCTAATTTCGTTAGGAGCAAATACGAAATATGTTTGAATTGAAATGTAAGCATTTGGCTCATTACAGTACACAACATGAGATACCCTCTGAAGTAACCATCAAAAATAGGCTTCTGTATATCTGTCTAATCCATACCAAACATTTCTTACAGTATCTCTGGATTGACATGAGATACCTTTCCAATAACCAATCAAAATAGTGCTGAGAGCCGATTAAATAGGCAGGAGTGGCCAGGGGGTCCGGGGGTGGCGGGGGGGATCCCGGTTTGCTGGGGAGTGGGTGGGGGGATGCGGGGGGGGGGGGGGGGGGGGGATTTACTCACCTAAAATAAGGAAAAGTTAAAAGGCGAACTGACGATAGGAGGGATTAATCGGAGACAAGAAGGGCGGAGCGCCCGAGTCCGGGACCAAAAGTAAGCGAGCAGCGGGTAGGCATGAAAAAGAAAAGGGTAAATAGGTAAGGGGGGTGGGTGGGGTGGGGTGGATGGGAGAAAAAACAGAGACGTGCGAAGGTCCGAGACGCACTGGCGGCCCGGGCCCCACGCGCGCGCGGGGTCCTAAAATAAGTGATTAATTAGACACGGGGTTAAACCTGGTGTAGTAAAGAGTACATAACCAAAATCAGGTCAAACGGCCCACTCTACCCAAAAAACAAAAAAAAAAATAAATTTGTGTGGTCCGCCAGCATAAGCTGGCAGGACACCTGCAATCGGTGTATGGTGTGTGTATGTGTGTGGGTATGTGTGTGGGTGTACATGTGTGTCACTAAAATGACACGACCTGCTGGATTTGGGCGTTGGGATTTCCAACGGTAATTTGGGACTGCTCACTACTTGCATTTACTATGGCAGTCTCTGCCTAAGTTACATTACAAAAATCCCTTAAAAAACCATAGTTCAATAGAATCTTCGTATATCATGATAATTAAGGAATAAATTATCTGACTTCAAAATCCCATTGAGGTTAGTGGATTAATCTCGCTGCAAATAGTGTAATTGCAATACCGGTCATTAGATTAAAATATTTTGTGACCCAGGCCTAGCCTTTAGTCAAGGTCGTGAACGTACCGTTAGTCTATGAATTGGCTGAAAAATGAAAAAAATTGCCTTTCCTTCCTTCAAACAAAGCTCAAAGTTTGGTGCCAAACAATCAATACAGATAACTCCGACTCCTCCCGCAAAGCCTAAAGGCAGGTTGAACCCGATCGTGGTTCAGATTTTGGTGTGATGACGTTTTCGCCCGCCTTTGTTTAATTTTTTTTCCCCCTCCCAACGCGGTGCTGTTTGCCTTGCCACCTTTTTGTTGAATCATAGTGCAACATGGGGCACTCATTTGTTGAATGAGGTCAAAGGTCACATACCAAGGTCAAAGGTCACATACCACGGCCAAGGTCCATACCAAGGTCAAAGGTCATGTTAGGTCTAAGTTGAGGATGGCTGAAAATTAAAATTGACCTCATTTGAAAAGTTGAAGTTTTCAAGTGAACCAAACTTGGTTTATGGAGTCCTATTGCAAACCCTCATTTGTTTGAGAGTCCAAGTGTCACACTCAAGGTCAAGTCTGTTCGGGCCTATAGATTCGACTACCGCTACGCAGGCTACACAAGCGTCCGAGGACCGATGTATTTTGTATGAATAACCCCTGTAAACGAAAAGTACCCCTGCCATGTGTATACGCACAGCTGATAAGTTTTTCTTAATGTCACTCATATCACCATAACACTGATAACAATTTTGTGTTGATGGGGTTCAACTGTTGGATATGTAGCACAAAAATGTGCATTAAATTGGCCCTTAGGATAATGCGTGTAAACGAAACAATTCCTGGGCTTTAAAGGTGCAACCAGAGTTTTCACTATCAGGTGTCCCTAAAAAAATTGAAAGTATGATTTTTTGCCTAATTGTCAGGCTTTCCTTAAAAAATAACTCCCTCTGAAAAGGATGAAGCTGAGAAATGTTTCCTTTGGTACAACATTGTGAAATTTCTAATTTTTCGTATAGGAGCGATACGAAATTCAGCCGATGTTTTATAGTGAAATATATATATTCAAATCAAAATCCCTTTTTTCTCTTTTAAGAAAAACATTTCTTTCAATCAAGGTAAGAAACTATTGATGTCTAGTGGTATATGAAATGACTATTATGACACATTTTGTGGTGCTTCAAAATCTCTTATTGCCGCCGCCCTTTTAATTTCACTGGGATAAATTTGGCTCATGAGAAATATGAACTTTCGTCTGATACCCCACAATCTCTTTTTGATGGATGAAACATCATTTATCAGATAAAATCCTTTATGTAATAGTCTCTTTACAGACAGGCTCCATCTTGCCTTACTGGGTCTAAATGTGTAATTGCTTTTGGAGAGTATAATTCTGATGGTACAAGACGAGGCTTCTTTTTGATGTCACGTGGCTTGTTATAAACTAAAACCCAAGCCTATGTTTGGGTGAAAATCATCAACATTCATTTGTCCTAGGCTTGGGAACAAGCTTCCCGCCGTTACACTATGAACAGGGGCGACCGCCAGGGTAATCATAAGGATGGCGAAACATCATGGGGGCAAACACTCCACTACAAATGAACTCATTTTGGTTAAAAAAACCCGTATTTTTGTTCAAAACCCGCCTGTTTGTTTTCCCTAAATTTTGAAATCTCGGGGGGGGGATGCGTCCCCCTGCGCGACACCCTGGCGCTGCCCCTGCTATAGAGGCAACCTTCCACAGGTGTCTTTAAAGCAGCTCCTGAAAACATACTTTATTTTCATGAATGCTTAAAATGTTGTAAACGTGAATCTTTGGATTGTTAGTTTTCCTATTTTGCTTTTGTGGTGTTGTATGATTAATTTCATATTTTGAGTATTTGTTGTAAGGCACAGTGTTCTCTGAGATGCCAGATAAATGCATTTATAATTATTATTGTTGCCGCCGCTATAGCTGGAGGACCATTTTGCAATCCGTTGGTGGTGGGGATGTGTGTGTGTGGATGTGTTTGTCACTAAAACGTTAATTTTTTTTAACGTTTTTTTAAAAAATTGATGTTACGTTTTTTAAAGTTCCATTGGAACCAACTTGTGTCATAGATGCACCATGGGATCCCGCATATGTTTATGCGGTCAAACATCATTAAGTTTTTTTTTTAAATGACATCATTGGAAAATTTTTTACATTTCATAGACCATTTGCACGATCCCCAGAGTGCATCTCGTATGGTTCCCATTTCCATCCTGTAACTTGTACAGAGTCATGTTCAAAACAATTTGTTGTTCGTGTTCGCGTCGCCGACAGTGCCTAAAATTACAATACAAGTACCTTTTCATGTGACGGTTTCATCTTACAAACTTTTAAGAATATCTAAGGAACCAAACACAATCGAGGCACTGGTGTGGTTTGAAATTCATGACAAACCTGATATTTTCATCGTAACTGTGCCCTACTTGTCACCTGCCGGATGAATACACAACTATACTTGCAAACAAAATCACAGTCATAGGTTAAGTTTCTGGTATTCTCATTACGGCTCTTAACGGTATGTGTTTACGCCGTCTTTGAGGCTTGGTACACTTTCCCCGAGTTGAAATGGGCACATACATTATACAATCATTATGGGGATCGTGCAAATGGGCTATTGGAACCAACTTGTGTCATAGGTGCACCATGGGGTCCGTCATATGTTACCATCTGTGTCAAAGGTCATGTCCAAGGGCAAAGGTCATATGAGGTCAAGTTGAAAAAGAGGCCTAAACATGTAAAATTGACCTCACATGACCATCCCTTCAGTTCAAGTTGGAACCAAACTTGTGTCATAGTGCACCAAGCTTATAATTCTTTTAATATAAGCGAGGGCGAAAGCCGAGAACTGCAAAATCTAGTTTTTTAAATTGGGGGGAGGGAGGTGACTAAGTTGGTCATGAGTCACCCATCTTCAGATTGCACTGTAGATTGGAGGTTTATCCAATTGATGATGCATGGCAACCTCATTTTTTTTTGTTTGAAGTTTAATTTTCTTTCTCACCTTGCATTTTTCCTTTTCTTTGTTGCAGATCTGGAGGCCTGAAAAAAACCTCATTTGTCATTAAAGAGGGAGTAAATATAGTTGAATATAACAATTTAAGGTGAGTTTTTTGCAGACATCGTACAGGAATCTGCTTATCCTTCAATCGATGTTGATGTAACAATTGCATTGTCTTTAGGCAGATGCAAACGCTCCATAAATATATATTCCCACACGAATATATATTCATTTCGCTCACCCTGTATGACGACACCCCCCCCCAGGTGACGTCATACCCACAATCCTCTTCCTCTTTTCGTCTGGGGACTTCGACAAGATGTAACGTTATGATTTTTACTATCCCTGATTCCTGTCGAATTTTTTGGTCAGATTTAGCTACTTTGTTGCCCTGAACCTTGTGAAAAATCCGTGTGGTTTGTTTAAATGTCATTTATTACGTCCCTGGGGCGGTAGTTTTGTCATTTTTCGTCTTCGAAGTCGGTATTGTAAGGACTTTATACCTGACGTTGCGTCGGTTTTGTCAACACACAAACCAGCATAATTCACACCCATAGACCGACTAGAGTAGGGCGTGGCACTGCCCGCCCATTCTATCGATCGTCCTATTTCCACTAATCTTTATCTTGTTATAATATATTATTAATTTAACCGTGTATATTTGTGATACAATGCTTGTTGTGAGAATTGTATTTTTAAAACGGCTTGCACGTTTTTTCGTCTCGATCAAAGCGCCCGGTTTGTTTACCTTTTATAATTTATGCACGAGCCATTCCTTCACACATGATCGATCACTTGTGGGGTTACCTACTACCTGTTTCCTTATTGCTTTCTCGCAGCCCTTATGTCAACATGTAGGGCCTTTGATTAAAGAGTTGTAGGATTGTTGGAAATGCTTTTATATAAGTTTTCTATCTAGACTTAGTAATTTGTATTCGGGCATCCGCCCGGCTTTTGTGCGTTCTCAGGCCGGTTTGTTTTCCTTATAGGCCGCGGCTGAACGTGACTTGTTCGACCGAGTCGCGGTCACGGACCCACACCCATGCTGATACACGCTGGTCCTACTCCGGGGCGAATAGGTGCGTCGTGCGTATCGGTCTCTGGTACTGCACCTGATTCGCTCTGGAGTTGGACCGGGGTATATCCTTGGTTTTCGTCCATTCGGTATAACTTGACGGTGTAGGGAGATTGACCGGTAATGAGCGGGAGCTCACTCCGCTGCTGTAAGAGGAGTTCACCCGCCGTTACACACGCTTTGGGTCTGTGTCTTGTCAGTCGCCAGCGCCTCAGGGGTGCGTTTGGATGATAGGATTCTGGGCGCGTGGTAGCCGTCTTCGGAACCACCGATCACTCTTACCACGCTATAGTACCCATCGCAGTTACAGGGAGTTCTCCGCTGCTGTAAGGGGGGTTCACCCGCCGGTAGAGGAACAAAATAAAACGGGTCACAACCCGCCCGGTTTCGTGTCAGTCGCCGTGCCCCAGGGGTGCGTAACCGGCTGGGTACTATGCGTGTTGTCACCGTTTGCGGTAACCTACGTTTACGGAGATCACCGCTAGGGTGTCCACCGTCACCTAAGGTGGTTGGTCCTTCTAGGGTCGCTAACGCGGCGCTCACTTCAGGGCAGCGTTTTTCTACCGGTGGCGTTCCCGCTGCATAGCACCCCTGTTGTATGCCTCAGCGAAAACCACCCGGCGATGTTCGGCCCTTCTTCCTCTATATCTATAGGCGTTTTACGGGCTTTTACTACGCTGGTCTCGATGCCTTTGCCTTCATCATCGCAGGCGTGATGTCGGCTACAGGCGCTTTGACCCGGCGAATCTCCTCGGTGCTGTTCCATGGTCGTAATCCCGGATTAGACCAAACAAAGGACCATTCATCTTGAGGGATTTTTGCTGGTCGATTTTCGAGACAATACCCATTCATCGGCTTTAAATCCCCCATTCATGGGAATCTGTCGCTTGGACGGGTGTCTTTCTTCAAGCGATATTGGGCCACGCTTTACCTGTTTAGTACGGGCGAATATCCTGGCTCAATTACGCAGGCCTCCACTCATTACGCCGTAGCTCCCGCGGGGAGTTCTGGTGGCAGGAGTGTTTGGCATTTGACAGCGAGGCGGGGGCTGGCTCAACTAGTCGCTGGCCCCTGCATTCGCTGGCCTCACCCCCGGGGGCCTCAATCCCTTCGGGATTTTAGCTGTGGATGAGTCTTCTCGATCGACCCTCGTGGTGATGGGCCGTTGCTAATTTCTCAGTAGAAATTAAGGTTACAACGGACCGTTTATCACGGGGTTAAGGTTCGGAGATTTGCGGCGTGTTTAGCCCTAACGCTAGTGTACCGTAATCTTTACGGGTGATTTGTTGGCTTTTACTGCGCTGGTCTCCACCCTTATGGCCTCGGTCCCTGCAGTAGGGATTTCGGCTGAGTCAGGTATCATTTTGTTTTCTTCCTTTTGTGATGGTCGGACCATTGCTAAATCCGGGATTTAGCGATACAATAGACCATTCAGCTCAGGATTTACGAATCGATTAAACGCGAGACAATGCCGATTCACAGGGAGTTGAATACCTATTCTTTAGGGATCAACGGCTCTGTGACCGGGGCACTGACTCTGTAGCCTCGCCCGCCTGTTGGGAATCCATTCGCGGCATCACTGCCGCACAGTAAAACCCACCCTTGCATGCCGTGAACCCGATCCGCTTGGATTGGCGGGAAAAAGGGGGGTGCGCACTGGCACATGATGCCGTTAGTAACCGGGCGCTG
Source organism: Ophioderma brevispina (assembly GCA_023653785.1). Classification (NCBI taxonomy): domain Eukaryota; kingdom Metazoa; phylum Echinodermata; class Ophiuroidea; order Amphilepidida; family Ophiodermatidae; genus Ophioderma; species Ophioderma brevispina. Next base: position 12,678 of record JAMKCH010003181.1, read on the forward strand.
TGTCGTTGGCCATCCTAGGTTGGTCTTCCTCTCCCCTCTGTGGTTGGCTATCGCCGTAATTGCTACGTGTCGTCAGGGGGGGGTCAACCCGGGTTTTTGATCATCTTAACTGGGTTGATGTCAGTGTTTACCTCTCTCTCTCCGTCTTAGTCATCACGTATAAACCTGACTCCCGCTACCTCACTCCAGAACCGTTGACAATCCGGTCATCGGCGCTGCGTATGCTGTAATGTGACAATTTGTGGACCTATTGTCGTAATTATTGATTGCAGTATACCCCTCGTTTGTCCCTGTTTGGGTCGCGGGTGTAGGCGGAGGTTGCGGTGTGACTACTTCAGCGGCACACCGCGGTATGCTTGTTTTTTTGTATTATCGGTGTACATGTTCTGTTCATGTACTTGCCTTTTTTACTAATAATACGTCGCATACCATATATACCAGTAAATCCGGGCTTTTGGCTACTATTCGTATTCTGTTCTTGCGGATGTTGTTCGTCACTGTGGGGTCGGTCTTCCGCCTTAACTCGCCTCAATCGCCTTGTCCGGGATTCGGGCGTTGGGAGCATCGTTTCATCACCCGATTGATACTGGCCTGTGTTAAGCCGTGTCGCTTTGTTACACAATGACAATCCTATGGTGGTGATTCTCGTTGCGGAACGGACCCCATTCTCCGGGACTGTGCACCCCCTTCTTCTGGTGTCCGTCCCTGCTGCCTGGGGCGGCGCTTGCTCGCCAATCGTTCCTCGGGACAGCATGCGTCGGGGTATTCCTACCACAACCGTGATGCTTTGTGTGCATAGCTTCCGCCTTCAACTGGTGGTTAGTGGCTTCCGAGCTTCATGGGTGGGCGTCATATCGATTTATGAAATGCCTACCCTATTTTGGATTCAACTTCCTTTCGTTGTCTCTCCGTTGTTGGACTCGACTTCATCCCTTCAATCCGGTTCTTCGGGGGGGCTTACGTCTTTATTAGGCGTTCGCAGCCTCTTAGATATTCCATATGGTTATCTTCCGAGCTCAGACCCCCCCTGGGTCCGAGTTTGGATTCGGTGTTTTTAATAAAATAACAACGCCACCATGCTTTTGCCAGCCCTAGTGGTTGTCCACCGTTTGGGATTGAGTGTTCTCCCCCCTGCCCCCTCCCCTTCTCTCCCCGGGGCGTGACTTACGGTCTTTATCTCTGCTCTCTCTCTCTGCTACTTGTCCGTCTGATTCCTTTGTATTCGGTCCTTTTGGTAGGACCACAACTTGAATCACTATTGATGGTTTTGAACTCATATCGATGGCGCTTTGGATTCAATTCTTTTTAGCAATAACTGCCGGTGTCTTTTCGCCGGCGTTTCACGACGGTATGGTAGCCGTAGTTTTCCGGTAACGGGACCTGTTTTCTTGCCATTCCTTCACGTTTTACGCTTGTATTCATCACTTCGGATCGCGGTTGATTCGGAGTTCGATATTCTCGTTCGCCCCTTTTGGCGATGAGTCCGTTGATGATACGAGTGGCGATTAAGTGTCGCAGTTAGCCTAAATTTTGTGTCGGATTCCGCCGTCATTTATGCCTATTCAATCGCTTCTGATCGCGTTTCGATCGAGGTTTCGGGTATCCGCGCGCCATCTTGCGATGGAACCCGAGATGAAATGTTAGAAGATTAATTTCGTCTTTGGGCCTTAAATTCTGTGTCGGGAGACTCGGCCAAAACCAAGTCTATTAAAACAACACCTCCCTGCAATATTTCTATTCGGAAGTTGTGGTCAGGAGGAGAGGGTCCGGTCGGCTTTTGATCTCTACTAAGCGTGTGTGCCACGCGCCGCCGAGCCCTCGCTCGGATCGCTTTGTGCCCGATCCCCCGCGGGGGTTTTTTATTCTCACGCTATATAGCAGGGATTCTCAGCACCGTTATAGGCACTTCACCACCCACCCGCGCGAGGTTTTGTTGCCGTTATTTTGAATGACAGGTGCAACCTGTCAATCTCCTCTGGCATGGGATGGATGGTTTGGATTGTAATTAGTCTTGTCCATACTCAAATGACATGGACTTATTCTTTTGATCACTTGTGCTTTCATAATATATATTGTTGAAATGGGTATCACTCAATCTATCTATTTCTGGATTGGTTTGTTCTAATCAAGAGGTTTTGATATACTATACTTTTATATTATATTATTTAAACCTCTATGTTCGGTTGATAAGTAGTCTTCATCGCCGGGTGCCGAGTTTCTTCTGTACATGGTGGGAATAGACTATTATTTTATCATATCCCTTTCAATATTATAGATAAGTATGTTCCACTCTTGGCTGGCATCATGCTGCAGATTGGTCTTATTACAATCCTCATACAGCCTTTTTTTATAAGGTGAGAGAATCTTTTGGGTGTCCCATGGGCTGGTTTCGATTCTCAGGATTCTTATTCTGTGATGTTCCAGCCTGCTAGGAATGATGAGTTTGTTTGCCTACGGCCAAACGGAATGACTCTTATCCTTGGAGGCAATCCATTTGCTCTTTGCTGATAGGTTTTGCTCTGAGGTCCAGCGGTATCTTTATCCCACGTAGGGTTTTTCCTCTTGGTCATGCCTATTGGGATTTCCCATCGCCGTTGCGTCAGCCCTTAGTCATTTGTATGATAGGGAATGCTGTTGGGGCTAGGCGTTTTTTCCGCGCCACTGTCCCCTTTTTACTCGGCGATAATTTCCTTACTTCCTTAAAACCTTGTTGTGGAAATCTGTTGATTCCTTACTCTCCTTGGCCGCCTCAATCCATTGTTTAGGTGGCCTTTGAGTAACTGTTGGATCTGGTACTGTTGATCGGGTAACTCTCTCCGTATCCAATCGTTTTTTTTTTGCTGAGAATTCTTTTGTCAGCACACGCCCTCAAAAGTTTACTGATCAGTCGTTTGGGTGGTCACATCTCAGGGCGACATAGAGTAGTCCTTTGATGCTTTTTCATTTCAATGATGAATAGGCATAGTAGGACTATTGGATGTTCCCCGGAATGGGGTCAATCTTCTGGTTTGCTTTTGCATCTGTGGAGATACTTGATACACTTTGGGTTGCTGTGCATTCTGAAGCTTTCCCCCCGGGGTAGTCTTCGATCTAGAGATGTTGAATCGAGTGGGCTTATGTCGGCCGTCGTGCAAGATTCCCTCCTCTTTTTCCTCCGCTCCTCGCACTCCCTTGCCCTTGGGGCTCAAGTGAGTGGAGATTGTGGCCTGGCTGCATTAGGTAACAATTGATGACTCAGGTCTTCCTGTCCTTAACGCATGTGTGCGGGTTTACTCGCAGAGTACTGTAGCCCTCGAGTGCCTGAGGATTTGGGCTCTTTCCTCCCTCCTCCTCACAGTCCTCCGCTCCCCGGCGAATCGCCCTTCCTCTGGCCCGTCACGGGCTCAGAGGGTGGCGATTGGGTTCTAATGGCTCGAGCTGCGCTGAATCCTTGTAAACCCTCATACTGGAGTACCTCTCAGTTTTATGTGCCGTGTGTGTTTGCACGAGGTTTGCTGTTTTTCGTGTGACGTCTCCCCTATGTACGTCCCTTATCTGGCCAGCTTTTTGCCAGGAGCCCACTCTTTCATAAGGGGGCTCAGCAAATCAATTTTCTCTTAGTAGTGTGCGCTTAGGTTTCATGCTATTTGTATTGGCATTACCTTGCGCTGCTCTTACTACTTCTGAATTGCTTGCCAATTCATATTCATCTATTTCCGATTCACTCAATCCAGGTGTGACGTTTTGGCATCCTGCACCGCCTCCTGTACCTGTGCTATCTGGCGATGTTAATGCATTTGGTTACATCACATGGGATATAAGGTAAGCAATTCCTGTATGAGTCCTGTAAGAACAGTGGTGTTCTAATGACTCGTAAGGAATGTTTGCTTACCTTCTCCGATGTTATTCCCGTCCCGTCCCGCCCCCTGCAGGATGTTTATCTGGTCGAGGGTAAGAACGAAAAGAGGAGAGGATTGTGGGTATGACGCCACTTGGGGGGGGTGGTCGTCATCAGGGTGATCGCAATGAATTATATTACTGTGGGAATATATATTAGGGAGGTTCTGCATCTTCTGCCTAAAGACAACATGCATTTTGTTACACTCAAACATCGGAGAAGGTAAGCAGCATTCCTTACTAGTCATTAGAACACCACTGTTCTTACATGTTCTGATTATAGGTTGTGAAAGGGTGGTTTGTGCGTTTTATTTGGAGACTTCTCATTTCTTACCGAGTGAACACTTTTTATCCAATAGTGGGGTCAATGTCATGTACGGATGTCCTAGGAAGGTCCATAAGCCCCCAAAATAGACAGTTTATCAATGTGATTGGTATAATATATCCACGTACTGTATATCGAACAATTTTCATGACCCTTGATACAATGGTTCTTGGCTGGTGTCCTGCATTTTGGTGACCTCATTAAGACTTGGGGTGTCCTCATGTGACCTTTGTCCCATTCCAACCACAATAGGCAGAGCGACACAAGCGTCCGTGGAACACTGTATTTTTTAGCAAGAAAAATGCAGCAGAAACCGTACCGATTTTTATTTTTTGAATGCGTATAATGTTACGTGTAAGTGTCTTACAATCATTTCAAATGATCAGGTCCACGGATTCTATTCATGTAACAATGCAGAATGCTATATTTGGGGAGGTGGCATAAATCAAAAGATTTATTCCTAACCAATCACAGCTTATGATTTGAAAGAAGTCACACATGGATCACTCAACTTTAGAGTAAATCAGAAATTTAAATAGTTTGTTCAGTAAGCATATGACTATTGGCTATTTGTTGAAAGGTTAAAAGGGAATTCATCAAAACATTCTCTTACCATATCGTACACACTGCAGAGATCGGTTTATAGTCAAAGACTTGGCACTCGACTGTTGTATCAACAGGTCTGTCTGTGTATAGGGAATGGTTTTTTTGAAAAATCATTTTAAACATGAAAAAAATTTAACAACATTGTCTTAATTACCGGTGTTTATTCTTGTTTACTTGCAATTGTCACCCCCCTCCCCGATTAACTGTTGTTTACTCTAATGTTTAGATTGATCCATTGAATTAGTGGGGGTAAAGGTAGTTGCTTTATTTAGTTTTATTGTAAATACTCAATCGGGAAAGAACATTAAAAGCGCTGTCACTGTGCTGATATGATTGACACTCTTGTGGCATATTTGGGGTCTTTTATTCATAGTTTAAGAGTTCGAGTAGGGGATAATCGGTTGGGATCACGGATTATAGGTGACAATTTTCCATATTTTCATCAACATGATCGATTGATTGATTTATTTACACTTATGCAACATGGATATGGTTGTCTACCAGGACCCTTCAGATGCATAATTACGCCACAAAGACAAAGATGAAACACAATATCTTTCAGCTCATGTGTCCATCGGACCATCTGGCCCATGGCATGATGTTTCTGCATCCGAGTAATATTTTCAATGCCAGTTTGCTTCCTGTGTGTATTCTTCAGTGTTTAGGTTTGTTGAAAAAAAAATGTCTTTCTTGTTCTTGTTCCTTTCCTTGTTGTTTGAATGCTGTTTCTTCTCCGATCACTCTTGTACATCCAAATGTCTTTTGCCATTTAAATCAACTCACAGACTGTTTAAAATACCATAGCTTTGGATGTGGGAAAAAAATGAGATCGACCTACCGACCCTCCAAATTTGTGACCATTAAGGGCAAACAATTTTTTTTCCCTCATTATCCTGAACAGCTTCCCAACACAGAGAGCGGGAGTGGCCCAACGTGAATTTGACATGCATTTGTAATTTTGCTCTAATTTCCTTTAAAATCGTCCAAATTGATTGGGGAAAAAGTTTTATGTAGCTAAGAAATTGTTTTACTGATGGTGTTATATCACATTTTTGTGTTGCCTGCAAGGATTAAAGGTACAACGAGAGATTTTGAGGTAACCGAATCTTGTGTCATAATAGTAATTTCATATAGATTAGACACCCAATGGAGTTCTTACCCTCTGTTTGGCTACAGAAATGATCTTAAAAGAGAGAACAACAGGTGATTTTATGCTGATGATATTCAAATGTAAAAATAGGCTGAATGTTCGTATTTGCTCCTATACGAACATTAGAAATTTCACAATTTTGCACCAAAGAAACATTCTTCAACTTATCTTCAGATGGGGGATATTTTGATGAAAGCTATACATCGGGCAAAAATCAGTACTTCGATTTTAAGGGACGCCTATATGTGAAATCTCTCGTTGCCACCTTTAACAGGAGGCACCTACCAGTCCTCAATTCTGTCTGACCGTGTGGCCGTGTTCCTGTGTGCCTGTGTTTTCAAGTTTAATTTTGGAAAGTTTCTCATTGAACTAAAAGTCAATTGCTACAGAAAGAGGGCATAGATGCCCCATAGGATGAGGTCAAGGGTCACCTACCAAGGTCAAAGGTCATATGAGGTCCAAGTTAAAATTGGCTGAAAACATCAAATTGGGGCTCATTCGAAAAGTAGAAGTCCAATAGCTACAGAATTGGATCATAGATAGGGTGTTCCCTTGCTAACCTTCAGATGATACTGAGGTTAAGGCCTCACATACCAGTTCCAAAGGTCAAGTGAAGGTGAAGTTCTAAAATGGATAAAAACATCAAATTTGCCTTACATTGAGAGGTAAAGTCAATAGCTGTACAGAACTTAGATTACCCTTTGGAACATTCATGTGGATAATTGAGGTCAAGGGTACGAGTGCAAGTTATAAAATAGGCCAACGTCAAATTAGCTTCCTTCAATGAGTAGAAGTCCAGTACTACAGGCTTGGATCGGAGATGCGCCGGGGAACGTTCAAATATACAAGGTCATAGGTCACATCCAAAGTCAGTGTCATATTAGTCAAGTTAGAAAATGGCTGAAAACATGACTTCATTCGGAAATAAGTTCAATTGTTTTCAGAACTTGGATCATAAATCCCCTATCAAGGGTCATTTGCTAAGTTCAAAGTCATATGGGTCGACTAATACTGCTTTTAAAACATATAATTGTGCATAATATGAAATTTGGAAGTCCAATGCAAAACTGTGCCATTCATGGAACATTCATATGATAAGGTCCAGGTCACTTGCACAGGTCAAGGGTCACTTGAGGTCATTATATAACAGAAGTGAAGGATAAGGTGGATTGTGAAAGCAGGCGACACTTGTGGTTTCGAGAACTGCTTTTTACCTTCCAAAGTATTCTGAATGTTTATTTTTTGGCACACTCTAAGTTATTGTTCAAGAATTGTGCAGTCCTCTAATTTCTCAATGATCTCTATTGTGGTCCGGAAAGTGTATAGTCTTGTCACAGACTGTGAAAGATATTTAGCTGAAATAGTACTCCGCAAGAGATTAACTTATCAGTCCGTCATAGCGATGCATGCAAATAAACTAATCTCAAATATCTCCTGTAAACAAAGGGGTTCTATGAGATTTTTTCATCACGAGGGTCGCGGTACTATTTTTTGTTTTGCAAAAAAATATGTATCGGATTGGGTTCTGAACCTATAACCAGTGAGAATTTAACGGTTTTTGTCGCGTCTTCGGTGCTCGCAACACGGCAAGGAACACCGGCAATCGCTACGGGCCGCAATCCTTTTTTCCCACAATTCCTTTCGGTATTATTCCCAGTTTTGAAATTTTCAAACGCTGGTTTCCATGTACTCCACTTTTTTTTTCAATTTTAAAACAGATATCCGTACTTACTGACCGCCGTAAATGCTCTCCAGCCTGACCAAACACTTATCCCTGGTATCACAACTAATTAACTTTTGTTTTCTCTTTTTTGATACCAACCCTAGGTTTTCAATGAAATTTATGTGGCTTTGAAATATATACAAGAGACACACAGAAAAGGTGTAAAAGGAGCCCAAAAGATTTTTCATGTTGCCATAAAAATTGTCAAATTTCCAAAAAATATTCAGCTTTCGTTTAATCTGTAAGTGAAATGTTTTAACACCCCTTTAGCCTAAGCGGGTGTATATACCATGTGTACCCTGCGCCTGCATTTGCTGTGGTAGTGTGCGTTCCTTGCGTTGGGCTCATATCCTGCACTCTTCTAGTAGCATTTTGCGGTGTTGGAATGTAAAGACATATCAGTGATTCACCTGAAAGAGTCAAAATATTTGAAATTTGAGGAATAGCTTTAAATTGAAGATAAGTCTGTAGAATTCTCATACGTTTTCCCTGAACAATTGCCAGAAAAGAAGAAATGGGCATTGTTGGAAGATATGACTTCCATTCACTGTACGTTTGTAGTCCTACGGACAATATGACTCAAGATCGCGATTTTGTGCCTATTAGGCCGCTTCTGGTCTTATCATTTGCAGGTTATGTTGGGTGACCATCTTGTTCAGACATGTAAAACTATATTTTTTATGATTTTTTAATTTGTTGTTTAAGCAAATCACTGATAGTGCCTTTAACATTTTGGTTGGTGAATGAGTATCTCTTATTGTGGTCATGCATGTACATTCTAGTGCTTTACAATCCATATTTACATCATTTTCCGTACTTTGATTACCACAAATAGCAGGCCTCATAACATTGCTAACTGATAATGGAATTTACCTGGGGGGGGTAGGGGCAGACACGCAAGAGGACACAGTGTGTTATATGATGCGTGGTGTGCGCGATTCTTTTGCAAACGCTCAAGGAACGCGCGAACTATAACAACCGAATAATTAATTTAGGCCTATCAAAGTTCAATAAAGGCCCCAAAAAATAAAATTTAAAAAAACACTAAAAAGATTTGGAAAGTGTTGGAAATTAAATACCTACTGTGACTTCAGGCACGCATGTCGCCCGTCATGGCGACACTAGCCCCTCAAAAGGATTGTACAATATACTCATCACCAAGGGCACAGGTCAGTGGGTTGTACTTGTCATACATTGACATGACGGCCCTTTTGTAATCTGGGTATCATATCATACCCTAAAAATCCCTTGGGTGTATTTTCTAAATCACTTGTAATGGAAGTACTGAACTTGCCAAGGGAAGTGAGATTTTACTTACTCATAGTGAGAGGTCACCCAGGGAGTCTAAATGGTTCACCGCGATCATCAATCAATTGCCTAGTCACAATAAAAAGTAATCCCGTCTTTGGTTTAAGTAGTGGATTGTGTCTTCGCTTAAACAAATTTGGACTTGGACGGAATGCATCCCAGAGGAACTCATAAGATCCAGTGTATTCCGACCTGTATCGCTAGTATTTTCAGACATCCCCAGATAAGGCTCACTAATAGGATAGAATCAAAGAGGTTTCTATATAGATAGAAGCAAAACGTTACGTCATCTTTAGAAATTTCATCGTCTCGCCTGTTTTGCCGACCAAAAGACCATAGAGTACCCACAATAGAAAGCAATGGCTTCCTCCGCTTCTTCCACATACTGGTGGGTGCCGCTTTGCATATACACGAATCGTAGTGATACAAAATCAAGACACTGATTGTTCATTTCATTTTGTTGTGTGGCCATGGGTAGGACAAAATGTACCACCCAATAGCACCCACAACGATATTTTGACGGATGTTTGTATCGAATTGACATTATGTTGGTGTAATACACGCACCCAAACTAAATATTATTCCGTGCAATATTCAAAATGTCAGCGGCCAGCACACGACTGGTTTTGAATGGTCTTCACCCCCTTGTAGAATCCATCACCCATTACTCTCCCCCCGTGTCCTTTCAGTATTTTCAGTGACATCCCCATATAGGACTCATAATAAGATTAGGATCCAGTACTATTCCCACCTTGTATCTCTTTAGTATTTTCAGTGAACATCCCCACATAGGCTCATATTAGGAAATTAGGATCGCAGTACTGTTCCAATCTTGTAACTCTTTTAGTATTTTCAGTGACATCCCCCGATAGGACTCATAATAGGATTAGGATCCAGGTACATTCCCACCTTGTATCTCTTTAGTATTTTCAGTGACATCCCCAGAGAGGACTCATAATAAGATTAGGATCCAGTACTATTCCCACCTTGTATCTCTTTTAGTATTTTCAGTGCAATCCCCAGCTAGGACTCATAATAGGATTAGGATCCAGTACTTTCCCATCTTGTATCTCTTTTAGTATTTTTCATTGACCTAACCCAGAATACGTACGCATAATAGATTAGGACCAGTACTATTCCCACCTACCGTTGTATCTCTTGTAGTATTTTCAGTGACATCATCCTCCAATAGTACTCATCATATGTTTGGATCCAAGTACTCTTCCTACCTTTATCTCTTTTATTATTTTCAGTTACCTTCCCCTATGGACTCATAATAGGTTTAGGATCTAATGCTATTCCTCACCGCCTTTTGTATCTCTTTAGGTATTTTCAGTGACATTCCCAGATGGACTCAAATAGGATTAGGATCCACTACTATTTTCCACCTTGTATCTCTTTTAGTATTATCAGAGTGAATACCCAGATAGGGCTCATAATAGGATTAGGTCCAGTACTATTCCCACCTTGTTCTCCTTTTAGTATTTTCAGTGACATCCCCAGATAGGACTCATTGATGATTAGGATCCCATACTATTCCCCCTTGTATCTCTTTAGTATTTGGCAAGTGACATCCCCCCAGATAGGACTCATAAAGGATTAGGATCCAGTACTATTCCCATCTTTTATGTCTTTTTAAGTATTTTCAGTAATTAACCTCAGATACACTCATAATAGGATTATGATCCAGTACTATCCTACCCTTGTATCTCTTTTAGTATTTTCAGTGACAAGAAATGCCCCAGATAGGACTCATAATAGTTTTAGGATCCAGTACTATTCCTACCTTGTATCTCTTTTAGTATTTTCAGTGACATTCCCAGAATAGACTCTATGGATTAGGATCCAGTACTATTCCCCACCTGTATCTCTTTTAAGTATTTGTCAGTGACATCCCCAGATAGGACTCATACTAGGATTAGGAATCCATACTATTCACTCCCACGTTGTATCTCTTTTATAGTATTTTCAGTGACCTCCCCAGATAGGACTCATAATAGGATTAGGAATCAGACTATTCCAACCTTGTATCTCTTTTAGTATTTTCAGTGACATCCCAAGATATGACTAACATAATAGGATTAGAACCATGTACATATTCCCATCTTGTTTATCTCTTTTAGTTATTTTCAGTGACATAACCCAGATACGACTCATAATAGGATTAGGATCCAGTACTATTCCTACCTGTATCTCTTTTAGTATTTTCAGTGCCATTCCCAGATAGGACTCATAATAGGTTTAGGATCCAGTACTATTCCTACCTTGTATCCCTTTAGTATTTTCAGTGACATTACCCATGATACGACTCATAATTAGATTTAGGATCCAGTACTATTCCTACCTTGTATCTCTTTAGTATTTTCAGTGACATCCCAGATAGGACTCACAAGATAAGGATCCAGTACTATTCCGACCTTGTATCTCTTTGAGTCTTTCTAGTGACATTCAAGAAGGACTCATAATAGGATTGGAATCTAGTATATTCCAACCTTGTATTCTTTTAGGATTTTCAGTTGACATCCACAGATAGGACTATTAATAGGATTAGGACCAGTACTATTCCCCCTTGTATCCTTTTAGTTTTTCAGTGAATCCAGTGGCGTACGTACGGACATTCCGGCCCACTCTGAGGGGGCAAAATTACCCCGTCTTTGGAATTTTCCCTCTCAGGGGGGTCATAAGGCCAATTTTTTTCCGGTCAGAGGGGCTAAAAAACGGCTGATTTAGCTGATTTTTGCATTTTTTTCCCGGCCCAAAGTGTCAGGGGGCCACTGTGCCCCCTGCCCCCCGCCTGTTATGCCACTGGTGACATCCCCATACAGGGTGGAAGATCAAAAAGATTTAATCGTTTTGGTTTCAATTTTTCTACAGCCTAGTGAAAAAAATATACCAAAGATACCGACTTCACGTATAAAACTAGATTATTTTACCTACTAGAGGAATTTTGAATTGTGATTTTTGACTGTGCATAGCGAAGTTATGCTAACTTAAAGATAGGTACCCATTTTCTACTCTGTCCGGAATCACTGTGTGAAATTGGCCAAAGAGACTTTGGATGAGTATACACAAAGGTGAATCATGACATTCTTTGCTTGCTTGATACCTTTGTGCAAACCTTCATGCAATATCAAAACTATTTCATTATTCTGAAATCAATGCAAATTATGAATTTTACACCCAAATTTTCACGCAGTACTTAGTTCCATAAATGTTCGAAATTGTCACATATATTATTTTCGCGGGAAATGAATGCAAATATGTAGGCCCCACCTTTTACGCCGACTCCTTCATTAAACCTGATATGGGGGGGGGGGGGCGGGCTACTGTGTTTAATCAATATTTGATCATTACACACATTCTAAAGTCCATCTGCCTTTCCCTTTGCATCTTATCCTTTACTCTCCTCCCTCTCTTTTCTGTACTCCCTTTCTGTCCCACTTTCATGCTTTACCGCTTAGCTTTAAGCTTATTTCCTGGTCCAGACCATGGGGAGGGGACAATGCGTCCCTTTCCCTGTCCCTGTGACGGCTACGTCATTGTTATTGTAAGAAAAAATAATTGATCAACAACAGGTGGTGGTAAGGATAGGTATGGTTACTTAAAACAGAATACAAAGGGTATTAAGACATTTATAATGACTGTAACTCAAATGCTTTGCTGCTGTAAGACGTGAAGAATGTATACAAACCGTGTTCATTATGGTTTTTGGCGGCTTTCCTTTAATTTATCCATATCTGCAATATGCGGAAAGTTAAACTTTCGATTTTTCACCAATGACAGGGATATGATGAGATATTATTTCATGTATAAAAATAATTTTAAAACTTGTTAATATTTTTAAATATTTTCTGAAATCGAGTGTAAATCTTTGTGACTCACCCTGTATAGGATGCGTAATAGATTAGAATCCAGTTGGTATTCCTACCTGGTATCTCTTAAGTTTTAGTATTTTCATGGACATCCCCAGATAGACTCATAATAGGATTAGAATCCATTACTATCCCCACCTTGTATCTCTTTAGTATTTTAAGGGACATCCCCAGATAGGACTGTTTATATATACAGTTCCCCAAAAATAAGTCCCCCCCCCAAAAATTCAAGGACATTTCGTCCTTGCATACTTACTTAAGAACGGCATTAATTGGACAATTTTAAAAAGTTTTGAAGGAGGAAACATTTGGCTCTGCCACAAAAGTCGTTGTTTTCAAAAAACCACCTTTGGCATCAACACACACTCCTTTTTTTCCAAAAAATGTCATTCAGAAAAGTAGCACTCTGAGTATCAAAGGTGTTGTAAAGTAATGAATACTATTCAATTTACTAACAACGATTTAATTTCCATATCAACTGCAGTCTTAAGTAAATAAGCTTAAAACATTGACGTATAGGTAAAACAATAAAAAAGACAAATATGCAGGAAAAACAAACAATGCGATGTAAGCTTTACATTATTCAGTATCAAATGTATATTTCCTTTTGCAATTGCTCGTTTTCTTGAAAGAAAGAGGTAATGTTTATGCCTGTTTCAATCAAAATGAGCTAATTGGTTTTTGTTAATGCCAGGGTGAGACTCAATAATCATGTTTCCTCCATCGCACTGTATGACAGCATTGAAGAGTTACACATGTGTTTACAATATATGATGTTCGTTTACCCCATTATTCTGATGTTATGTTTACCATATTCTGATTGTTCTGTTTACAATATTCTGATGTTTGTTTACAATATTATGATGTCTGTTTACCATATCTGATGTTCTGTTTACCAAATTCTGATGTTTGTTACCAAGATTATGATGTTAATGTTTAGCCATTATCAAATGTTTGTTGATTGAATGTGGTTCAATGCTAGTTGAGCCAGTTGTGTAAGCACACTTTATGTGTCAATCGCTTCATCTCATTTCAACTGGTGTTGCTTACATCAAATTCATCCCTCAGTATTGTTGTTTGTCTGCATATTTGTCTTGCCTGTTTATTGTCCCACGCACGAACGAGTTCGGAACGGGGACATGAAATGAGCAGCGTCCGCTGTCAGTTCGTCAGTTTGTCCGTTGTCCGTCTGTGACAAACAAAACTGTTAACTCCATGTGTTATACATTATCTGGAGTTTCCGTTAAGGGCGACCATGTTGTAACTTGGTGGACAGAAGCGGGCGTTGATGGAGTTCTCGACCTGATTAGATTGTGGCCTTCAAAAATAGATAATTTAAGTAGCTAATTTGCATATTTATGATGAAAATTTTCATTGCAAGGCCTGTGTATACAAGTTTTCTGGAGTTCTGTTTTAAGGCGTATAATGATGTGAATTTGGTGGAAGGAATGGGCTGCGAGAGTTCTGACCCTGATTAGAGTTTGGGCGTATTTCGGGGCAAATTGCTTGATGCACAAATATGAGCGGGGGGGGTGCTAATTTAATATGCAAAGAACTCAGGTGAATTGCTATTTTTTGAAAAAATGCGTGTTGGATACTCAACATCCTGTGCCGCATAATAGCCTATCATGGGCCCAAATCTTTTTTGCCATTTGAAAAAGTATGTGAGAATATGCGGATTAGGTATGCAAAAGAGATAAATTAAATATGCCGTAAGTGGTATCTCTGAAACGTACATCGGATAGGCAAGATTTCCTTCGTACATGAGACTACTATGCTAATGGGGAGGAGTGGATGCGGTGTGGGGAGGGGGTACGAGGGTGTTGGGGGGTAGGGGGTTGGTGGTTGGGGGAGGGGGAAAAAAAATAAAAAGGAGTGGGGGGGGGTGGGGGTGAGGGGCTGCAGGGGGGGGTGGGGAGGGAGTGGGGGTGTGGTTGGGAGAGGGGGTTGGGGGTTGAGGGGTGTGGGGAGGGTGTGGTGGGTATTGCGGGTGGTCTTGGTTGGGTGATCGGGGTTGGGATGCGGGGTTGGGGAGGGGGGTGGAGGTGCATGGTGTGGGGAGGGGGTGGGAGTGTTGGAGGGGTGTTGGGGGGGCGATGGGTGTGTTGGACAGGGGTCTGTTGGGTGTTGTGAGGGGATGAGGGGGTGGGGAGGGAATGGCGGATTGGCGGGGGTGTTGGGGAGGGGGGGGAATGGCGCGGTAATGGCGCGGTGTGGGGAAAGGGGAGGAGTGTTTACAGGTATTGGGGTGGGGTTGGGGTGTGAGGGGTTATGGTTTAAGGAGGGGGAATGGGTGTGTTGGCGGTGGGGTGTTGGGGATATGAGGGTTGCAGTGGTGTGGGGTCGTGGTAGGCGGGTGGAGTGATGAAAGTGCATTATCACATGGAGGGATAGCAATTTGTTCGGCGGGGACAATTTTTAAGCATCGCGTAAAATACGAGTTCGCCTTGTTGTTTTACGCTGATTTAATTCAGACCGCAATTAATAAAAGAAAGGAAAATGAAATTGTGGTTGTAAAATTGATAATTTTCACTTTAGACCTTTGAAACGTTAAAGTGCACTTTTTCTGACAACATCATTTTGGAAAAAGTGGTGTGTGTGATGCCAGTAAGAGGTTTTTTGAAAAGAAACGACTTTGTTTGTGGCACGAGCCAAATGTTCTCTCTCATTAAAACGTTTTGAATATTTCGAAACATCCAGTTCTAGTGAAGGTATGCAAACAAAATGTCCTCAAATTTTGGGGGAACTTATTTTTTGGGAACACCCTTAATGATCCAGCACCTATTCCACTTTTTATCTCCGAACAGCACCTTTAAGAAGACAAAACAGTATTCTGGCTGTTCTCCTGGTAAATGTCCAAAAAACTGGGTTTTTGTGGTTTTTTTCATCAGAAATACCTAGGGGACATTAAAGGCACTATCAGTGATTTGCTAAATCAGAAAATTGAAAAAATTCCTAAAAAATCATATTTCTGCATGTTTATAACAAGTACAGGTACATCCTAACATACCCTGCAAATGATAGGACCAGAAGCAACCTAATAAGGACACAATCTGAAATTTTAGTCTTTACTGTCCGTACGGACACTTACTACAACACGTAATTGAATGGAGATTAGTATCTTTGAACACTTCCATTTTCTTTCTTTCTGTCAATTCCTCAGTTGGAAAAAGTAACTTATGAGAATTCTACAGACTTGTCCTTCATTTCTTTTTAAGTTATTCCTGCAAATTTCAAATATTTGGACTGTTTTGGATAAGTCACTGATAGTGTCTTTAATGAGAAGGGGCATTTATTCAAGGTAATGTGGTGTCTTAATAAATATGGTCATTAACTTGTCTAAGTTTTATCAGATTCACTTGATATGTTTAGTGGATGGAGTACTAACAGTCTTATTCTTCTTTAATGTGCCTGTATCTTTTGTTTGCATTTCACACCACTAGTTGATATGAAGAAAATCATGTTGGGCAGTTACGGACCCAAGACCGAAGAGCATGTATACGAAACCAAAACTGAGGAAGCACCAAGTGGCTTGATCAGCCGAGGGAAGTACGTTGTCAACAGCAAATTTGTCGATGACGACAAAAATAAATACGCAGCATGGACGTGGCATTTCGAGATCAAGAAGGAGTGGGATTAGTACAAGAGAAATTGTGATGACAAAAAAAGCACAGCTCCTTAACACAAATGAAAATTGTACTTTCTGGGCTCTAGTTTATTTCTTTATTTACATATTTTGTATAACCCATCTTTAAATGATGTTGAATGTTGGGAACCACCAAATAAGAAAAATATTTGAATTATTCTTGGAGATATCCTTGGGTTATTCTGATTAAGCATTGTAAGGTAAGCCACTCGCCATGCGCACTTCGAGCATGCACTCATCCCACTACCAGTTTTACAATTTTTTTTTAAAAACTACAGTCATGGGCACAGGTCTGAGGATGAAGTGCTGTAATGTTGCATTGAAGTGGTTAATTACATAAAAGAGACATGAGGAGATTTCCAGAAAGAAGCACACCTGAAGTGAATAAGCCGAATATGCCATTTTTATGTAATAAGATGATGTTTTAGTAGTTTCTGTCGTGCACGACAGAAAGTCAAAGCATGGTTTTCTATTGGGAACGATTATGATAGCAGGCAAGTTCAAAACAAGGTTTGCAGTTTTCTTTTGCACCTGTTTGTCCAATAAACCTTTGAAAGGTTCTCGGTAGGTGGTCAACAACCGATCCAGTGAAATTTGAGAGAAATTCTCCTCCTGTCACTTATCTTTTCATATGCTGGCATCCATAAATCATACCTAACCAAAACCAAACCACATTGATATTTTTCAATCCCAGCTGCTTCAGATCTCACTGAGTAGCTCACAAACTTCAGGCATATTTTTCAGATTAAAAACAATGAAAGGACCCGGAGGCATCTCTGGCTCTCTTCACTATGGGCCTATATTGAAATGGTCTGTTGCAGCTTGCTCAGCCAGTTGCAGCCAGTTGCTGTCAGTTGCAGCCAGTTGCAGTCATTTGTAGCCAGTTGCAGCCAGCTGCAGTTGGTTGTAGCTAGTCAGTTGCAGCTAGCTGCTGTCAGTTGCAGCCAACGACATATATAAGATAGACAAGCGGATTCTCCACAAACGGCATAACCAAAATCGAGGTGCCCAAAAGTATTATAATGAGCGTACGCACTTAACATAGTTTTGGGCACCACCATATTTGGTTTGCGTATCGTCGTATTTGGAAAGTCCTAATGCATATTTATGAGACACGCGACTATTTTACGTTCGTCGTATTTAGCGAGTGAAAACAACAACAACCGATGCCACATGCTGTCACTCGGACTCAAATCTCTTTTCCTAAGCAAAATTAAAAGGGGTCATCGGCAGACTTTTTGTGCATTAGGTATGCAGGAATCTTTTTAGAGGCATGGTTTCTTTTTTTTCGCATAATTATTGCAGAAAAATCGGCCGATCAGAAAATGGAACATGGGGAAATGCAACACTGATAACATAGTGCGTGACACACAGATTTTTATATGTGTGTGCTTACGTAACAAAAGTGACGACGCGAGAGTGCAAACGCAACAACAACCACGGCGCGCTGAGTGTGAGAGAAATCGGTTACGGACTTTGGCTATTCCATAATACACGCGATTCACTTCTTCCTGTTATAGTTCTATGGTTGCAGCCAGCTGCTGTCAGTTGTAGCCAGTTGCAGCCAGCTGCAGTCGGTTGCAGTCAGTTGTGGCCAGTTGCAGCCAGCTGCTGTCAGTTGCAGCCAGCTGCGGTCAGCTGCAGCCAGCGGCAACCAGCTGCGGTCAGCTGCAGCCAGTTGCGGTCAGCTGCAGCCAGTTGCAGTCAGCTGCAGCCAGCTGCGGCCAGTTGTAGTCTGTTGCGGCCAGCTGCAGCCAGCTGTGGTCAGTTGCAGCCAGCTGCAGTCGTTGCCGCAGGGTTGGTCCAGTTGTTATTATAGGCTAGTTGTTAGTATAGGCTAGTATACAAGGCTATTGACTGCTATGAGGGGCATGGTTGAAACTATAGCCCAAGGTGATCTCGACACCATACTATGCCCCAAGGCGTAGCCGAGGGGCATAGTATGGCTTTGAAATCACCGATGCCTATAGTTTCACCATGCTCCGAATAAAAAAGCAGTCAATATTTGTTTATATCCGAATAATAATAGTGCTTGTCCACTGATTGGTAAAGGACATTCCTAAGCCAGATACTAACACAGGCCTAGGCTATGTAAATGGGTAGGCCATGGCCTGCATGCAGGCATGAATTACAATTTTTAACCTTTGGGTCAAACTTGTGAAATTGCAAGTGTCACTTTCAATTTCATTTATTTAGCAATATACAAAAAAAATACATATACTGAAACATATATATAACATGTGCTAGACTACGATAGACAACCATCCACCCCGCAGGCTTCTTGTACGTCGGTGCCCTTTTTAAAGAAATTAAATAAAATATGTACAAGAAGTTGATCAATCCTATATAAAAGTACTATATATAGTCTGCATCGATAAGGGCGAAAATCGCACTACATCCCCCACACCCGCCACGACGATCACTAGCTAATAATTGACAATAGAAAAGTGCACGTAATATGGGGCGGAGCCCCCCGAAGGGTATATAATCCAACCATTGGCCGAGTAAGAAAGTACAATATATTTGAGAACATAAATTTGAGGGCGATTCCAATAAAAAAAAATAATACGAATGTGATATTGTGTGATATAATAGTACTATTACCAAAAAAAAAAACATAAAAGACAACAGCAACCGACAAAACAAGTGAAAAGAAACGAAAGAAGGTGATAAGAAATTCTGATACTCAATAGATCTTGCTCAGCGATGGAACTGCACTGGGATAAATGAGAGTAAAGAAAGAAAGTATGATGAGTGGTGAAAAGAGAAGAGGAGGAACAAAGTTGAGGGTGAAAATGATGATTTAAGCAGGAGGCAGGATTATATCTTATAAAGGTCAATGAGGTATTGTTTCAGATGTGATTTGGACAAGCTTTTTATTATCAATTGATATGATTGAATTTGGAAGTTCAACCAAGTTTAAGCACCGCAATCACCTTTCTTGTGTTGATGAGTGATGTGGAAGTCCAAAACGGAATCACCGTAATCGACTTTTGCCATTTTTTTTTTTTGTCGCAAATGCGTACAACTCCGAATTCATCAACTTTTACAACAACGGCCTGCAAGATGGCCCGTTTATCGGTGTCAATTATAATCCTCGAATATCTCCACGGTGTATGTTTAACCTGCTGTTTTGGTATTAGCCCTTTGAGCCGCATCTCTGATTCCTTTCAGGTCTTCATCTGCAAGCTCATAGCAATGACAGGTCCTGCGATTCATCCTGTCCTTGCCAAGCCTGCATCGACTTTTGCACTACATTTTTGTTTACTCCGTACTTTCAGTTCGCCAGACTCCCCTGGTTCGGCATATCTGTCAAAATGAAAAAAACTTGCAAAATGCGATCTCTTACACCAGCTTATATATGTACACTCATAAAACGGATGAATAGTTCGTTTTAAGCTGGGAAGAGGGTGTTTCTTCTTGGCATAGGTCATGAACTATGCCCGCTCTTCCAGGGCATAGTTCTTTTTGGTTCAATTCTGAAGGCTAGTTGAATTATGCCTCAACTTTTAACCAATCAATGACAGGGATCTATATGAGGTCGATAATGTTATACTCCTGGTCAATTAAATGGGGATAAAGCATGAAAAACCCCTAGTATTTACCTAATTTATCAAAAATTCTGTATATTCTATTTTATAATTAAAATTCAATTTAATTATGTAGTCAGAATGCAGTGAAATTGGATTAAAAATCTTTCACAGATCGGGCGCTCATACCATTGGTTCCATGTTTTGGTGGTTTCATGCAGTTTGTGGGGACAAAGATGGTCAAACTTATAATGGAAAATATGACCATTTAGCTTAATGCTTATGACTCTGAAACTGATATGGTCAACACCTGCATTTTAATTGAAAGGCGTATATCACCCAGAGGATTTATTGAGTCCCATCCACAATGCCACCCATTTGGAAATTTCACTCATCAAAGTCAAGTGACCCCCAAAAATCCTATTAATACTAAAAACCCTACTTTTATGCTCATTTTAGTCTACAAAGTGTTTTTTTTTTTTGCAATGATCATGAAATGTCTTGTGGTTTCTTGAACTTTGAACACATTTTATCCCCAAGTACTGACATGTTTTTGTACGTACAGTATTGGACACATTGCTATCAGCATCATGGTATTGATCCAAAACACCCTCTGGTATATCACCCAGTCCCTGCAGAATTGGCTAATGCAACCTCTGTGGTAATACAATTCGTGATGCAGAGCATGCAAGTCCAAAATCAGGGCTGCCTGAAACTCAACTGCTGAAACTCGACTGCTGAAAGCTCTTAGAATTCAACTACCTTCAATTGCATTCACGGCAAAAAATCTTTCCTGTTTTTTGCTTTGGGTTATCAGATTGGTTATCAAAGAGAAAGTCAATGGTCATGGTATATTTATGGACCACACGCTGTTTTAGAGGTCCTCAAATTTATGTGACACCAGAATAAGACAAAAAAGTATCAGGCGACACAATTTGACAGCTGATTTGGATTATTTCATCCACTGACTACATCCTGTGTAAATTGTACACAATTTCACACATCGCGGTGCAAATATGATTTTCCTTTCTGTAAAAATCTAAGTTTTTACACATCTTCTCTGGAGAAGGCATATAAATGGCACTATAACATACAATTCTGACCTTTGTAGGTATATTGGTCAAGATTCCTTCCCGCAATGGATTTTTTCTCTGATTTTTGCTAAATATAGCTCTTGCAAGTCCCTACTTATATCAGCAGATCAGTTGTCAAATTGTTCGCCGTCTTTAAATGGTTCTGTAAATAGAGACAGTTTGTATGGGGGGTCAAACAGCTGTGGTACAAATGTAACCAAAATAAGTGACTTTATAATAATGTCTTTAATCTAGCTTAGGATAATCTAACTGGATAAACTGTATTAATATCTTCCCAAGTTTGTTGCTATGCAAATCGGCTTTTGTGTTGTTTTTGTTATCAGCTTGTTATTTGAGTAAAACAAAATATCAAATCATGTACAGCAAATATTTTTAAACCAACCCCATCAATATTCAATAATTAACAGTATCACACTATCAATTAAACACATTGTAGAGTTTTGGTAACATACTTGGATGTTTTGGGCCCTTTGAATACTCATAGTTAACGTTTCCTTTCCTGGTCACCCCGATCTTCTTCCTTTTAGACCACGACACAGTGTGCCTAGGGTGATTATTGATATCAATGTTGAGCCAAGGGGAACATTCACTGGGCGAGTTGATAACTTGATTATCCCGGTGAATTGCAAGACTCGTGTATGACTTACGATGACTAATGTGAAGTCTTATGCCCGGACACTTTTTAAAGCTTGTGAGAGGAGATGATTCTCTCTCAATTCGCACTTAATTGGTTTGTAGAACACCTGCCGAGAACGCTTGGAAGGTTTTTCCACAAGTACAAAGCAAACCCAAACTATGTTTTGTGGCTTGTAAGTGACTGGTCATATTCAGAATGCGCTTCACATTTGGAGACCTTGTGACTGCCGCAGGGGCGGCGCCAGGGTTGAAATCAATAATTCATAGGAGGGGGGGCGAACCTCATCTGTGGGGAATGGGGGTGGGGGGGCGAAAACAGTACAAAATGAACCATTTCAGTTAAAACCCCGAATTTTTGTGCAATTTATTGCTTAAAAACCCCCTGTTTTGCATGAATTTTGAACTCATGGGGCAGCTCCCCCCCTGGCACCCCCTGGCGCCGCCCTGGACTGCCAGTAGCTACACAATTGGTCACGTTTGGGATCTCTAAATGCTAGAGGGATACGATCTCATTCCTAACATCCTCATAGGTTTGCTTCTATCCCGTATTACTTCTTTGTAGCATAGAAGAGATTTTTTGGTTGTAACCCCCCTTGTTGTCGTGAAACCTTAGATTCTAGATAAGCTCACTAAGCTGGGTTCATGGTGAGAATTCAAACAAGTAGCTGAACTCATCAATGTTCAGTTTGAGTTTCTTGTGGTCAGACATGGCCAAGATGAAACAATCCTCTCTTTACATTGAAAACAATAAATCACCCCTTTACCTCATAGAGTTGCTTCAAGACTCAAATGTTATTAGAAATCCTGACCTTTTAAAAGATTTATTTTAAGCCCCTGCATGGTTAACAACTCCTTTGTTTAACCTATACAGAAATTAAGAGATAGTAAAATACTGCTCAATTCAGAATTTTTTGGAAGGTTTTTTCATGACCAAATTTAATTTTAATTTCTAAAATACTTGTATATTTGGTTGAAGCATTTGCATAGATAGCAGATTTAAGAATACTCATTTTACTTGTGTTCTCCAAGCATTTGTTAGGAAAGAATAATTCTGCTCTAACACCGTGCACTGTAAGCATCAGTGCATTTGCTTAAAGCGGCACTGGCACATTTTCACAAAATATGAAATTTCTTCAATTTGCTCTCAAATGATAGTCTAGGCCATTGGAAGAACAGAGATATATTTTACACATAAAAATAACATACCCAAAAACAGATAGGGACATTGATATGAGGATAAAGATATCCAGGTAATTTGTAGGTTAAATTTCAAGTTTTCCATAACTTTAATCAACAAATGAGTATATTACATGAATATTTTGACTCGTACTCACTGATATTAAAACCACAAAGGTTATAGACCGGTCAAACAGTGTGCATAGCGTGGGAAACATGCATACGGCGTGCGTGTTCTTGTGTTAAACGCCATTTTCGTCGTCTGCTGAATTTCGCGTCGCCGGCGACGCTAAATTACAAAATCGTTCTGTTTACCCATAAGGAAGCTGATTTGGTCGTAATCATTTCGGGTGAGGGCTTTTGTATATAAAAGCTTTGCAACCATGCAAAAATATCGATTTTGAAAAATCTTGAGGGCGCACTATTTTTCAAATGTGCCAGTGTCTCTTTAAGGTAATTGTTCACTGCTTTTACAGCAGAAGTGAGTTGTAAAGTAACAGAGCTTCTCTTAGGTGACAAAGCCACTCACCAGTGTTCTGGGAACATGATGTGCATTATATGAATCCATAAAGGTGGTTTGAAGTGTTATTTTACCCATACTGCAGAGAGGGGTAAAAAGCCGAGCAGCCAACATGTTCAATGTATCACAAGAAAATAGGGTTAATATAACTGTCAACTTTAATGCACAACACTGTATGTGAGAAAGAATTATTTTTTTCCAACCTTCTCATTATCAAAATGAATTTATAGCCAACTTTTTTTTTCAAAACAGCTTTCAAAATTAATGTTCCATGTGGGAGATTCACACACACAAAAAAACATGTGATTAGGAACATGTCCTGCCCCATGTAGGAACATTTTTTGTGTCCCCTGCAAAAGGGTACATGGGATTACGTGTGTGTATCCATCTGTGCGTGTGTGTCTGTGGTAAAATGTTGACCGAAATGCTAACCTTAAACACAATTGCTTGCTGTTTCCACATATGTGTACACATTTTCAAGGCACTTGCATGTAATGGTCCTTGGGTAGTGGCCCACAAGTTACCCACTCGAGTGGGGTCAAAGGTCATCTATAGGTCATTTGAGGTCATGGCCCAAAAGTGGTCAGATTTCCCAAATTGCTTGGCGTTTCCACGTGTGCTGCTTAATTTTCATGACACTTCGATACCATGGTCCTTGGGTAGTATCGCACGTGTTGGTGATCTTGGTGACCTTGTGACCTTTGTCCCCCATTCACAAGCCGTGACGGCAGACAACACATGCATTCAGTGAACGCTGTTATTTTTTAATATATCAGTGCTACTTTTCTTGAAATATGCAATCGGAGATACACTCAAAACCGATGTACTGAAATCCTTTAATGACAAAAGCAATCTTGTGGAATTTAATGCATTGATTATCAGTTGGCTCCTGGATTTTGTGTAAACAATTGTATTATTCTGCATTTACAATAAGTAGATCAACACATTCCATTTTGTGAAACGTCACAAAACTGTTAACCAAAAAATAATTGTAAGTCGGTGTTTCCCAACCTTGGGGCTTGTAAAAAGGGGGTCATGACCTGTACTTTGAACAAAAATTTTCTTGTGGTAAGTACTGGGAGTTCACTCCATGCTTATCACTTTGAAATAGAGTTATGCAAAAAAAGTTGGAAAGCCCAGTAATAAGTCTTTAGTTTGTACACTGCAGGGTGACTCAATAAAATACCAGTTTTCTGTCTTGTGTCAGGGGGGGTTGGACACATTCTGCTCGATTTGGGCATTGGGGATTTCCATGCCTAAGAAAAGTGATGCTCCCTGGACAAGTCTGTTTTGCTGACTTATTGTTCAGTGGACCATATCTTGAGAACCACTCAACCAAAATGAACAATTTTTTTCAGGCAAGATGCTCAATTACCCATTCTTTATGATAAAATAAAATTCATAGATATCAAATTTAAAAAAAGTGGAAAAATATCACTTTCATTTAGGGTAAAGTTTTTATTGGGTCACCCTGTATTCTGTTATTTTGAGTAAAAAGACTAGGGTTGCATAATTGATGTGAAAAGAGAAATGTAAAAATGAAAACTCAAAAGAAAATGTGATGATATTGTGATTTAAACTTAATGCTCGGTGGCCATTCAGAATGCAGTTCTGAGATGACATATAATATATGCATTGTTAAGTGTACATGTATTACAACTCCAGTGAATCATGTAAGAGTAATTCTAACCATATTTCTCCAAATGAATTTGGTTTATATTTGCCAATTTAAAATAGTAATCTATTTTATCAGAATATTGTTTTTTGTTTTAATTTATTTTTTTATTTCCTTGACACAGTGCGTTCTTCTGCGAAGAAACGGCTGTGATTTTCAAACCCACCATGTTATTTTTTTTTATTTGTCTTCATATAGTTGTTGTGTGTGTAGTGTGTAGTACCATATTATGTACCAGCCAATTTCATTGGTTATGTGATTTATGTGGTTGACCAATCAGAGACATGGTAAGTAAAGCTTAGAACTGCTAACAGATTAATAGGTCTATTCTGATTGGTTACAAGAGGAGTACATGTACATCATGTTATATCATGTAATGATCCAATCAGATGTACTTAAAGGGGGTAGTACTCATGGTGATACAGGGTCCATGTATGCCAAGCAGTGGCATACCGAGAGCAAATAGCCTTGGGTGTGGGGGAAAAATTCCAGAGAGTCGCGTTGGACCTGATCCAACAAGTGTAACAAACTAATGTGGGTCGCAATCCCTCCAAAATTGGGATGAATTGCAAGCCCTGATATACTTCTAGTCCACAGCGCACGCATTTACCCAAGATTAAGTGTTACGCATGCTCACACAGGAATCGCTCACAATAGTCATGGCCTTTATTCCGCTTCCGTCCATTAGTTGGTGCTTGGGGAGGGGGAATCCTGCCCCCTCTCCCCCTGGTTTGTAATCCACTGCTTGAAAGCAAAACACCAAACGCTTTTTTTTAAGTGGCATAGCATCACACATAGCTTGGTGAAATTTATTTTTATTATGAAAATATGCATCGAAATTAAAATGGACATACAGTTCTGAACACTGTGAGATAAAAAAAACCTTGCATGCCATAATATATCATTTGTGGGCTGCAATAGTGCATCCGGGGGTGTCAAGTTTGGTGTGGGTAGGGATGTATGTGTGAGAGTCTAAAATGGGGTATTTATCTTGATAACAACTTTTGCTGAAAGTGGAAACTACGGTTACACCCGAGATGCAGAGTTTGGGCCAAATTTAACACAACTTTGCTGTAAAAAAATATAATGCTTCAAGAGATTTGGGAAGATTTTGGATTGAGAATTTGGTTGAATTTTCCAACAAATTTGAGAAAATTCTGAACAAGTGACCCAATTAAACCCCAAATGTGTACTAAAATTGGGCATAAAAATTTGTTTATATACTAGAAGGCTGAAAATGAGATGCTCATATGAGGCATAGCCTTGTATGGTCATTTGTGTTGAGACATCTCCCGGGGATTGTAATATGGCCTGCAAGTCAAAACAGGTCCAGTGCCTCTGTTTTTGAATACTATTTGTATAGTGTATCTATTATCATTAATGCTTATAGAATGGCATTCTTGAGTAAACAAAATATTAATTCTCAGTGTACTTTTTATATTTTGATTAAGTGTGTAACACAAGGGGCAGGTATGGTGCAGCATTGAACAATGTACAGTATACAACTTCTGAGTATGCAGGGGGTGCAATTTGGTCATTGTAACCGGAATATTGTTCACCGATTGATACTCCCTGATGGCGCGCGCCAAATCGTGTCTGCTGATTTCTAGACCAAAATGGCAAAATATTTTCTCTGCTGTTTGTGGCTAGTATGATTATATGAGATTTTGACCACCACTTATGCTTCTGGAGCACAAGTTTTGACAGTCGTTCCAGAGTGGAGCTATTCATTCTTTTGATTGCTGATCACAATAGCAGTATCGATTTATTCCGTAAAGGTTATCACTTATTAGAATTGCAAATCTGATACAGCAATCCTTGCTGGTGTAATGCGTTAAGTATCTAACTTCATCAATGGCGGATCCAGGATTTGAAAAATGTCAAAATTACCGGGGGGCTGAAAGGCTGTAACTGGTCTAAAATAACTCAAAATGGGCTGATTTTGCAAACATTTGCAGAATTACCGGGAGGCGCGCGCCCCTCCCTGGATCCGCGCCTGTTCATGATACATTGGTCCTGGGGTCGAATCCCACTCCTGATTCTTTTAAATTATAAAATTTGTCATTATTTTTTCAGGTTAGAGGGAAAAATTCAAAGTCCAAAAAGATAAGAAAAAACAATGGCCGCCATTTGAGGTTAGTGATCAGGGAGACCTGCTCCTGGAGCTTGGTTGGTGGTCAAAAACGCCAGCGCGTGGCTAGTATTACTGAGTTGGGTGCCTTTATGGTTTTGGGTTCATACCCAAAAAGAAATAAAATTTCCAATAAGCAGGGAAGTTCTTGGTCGAATGAGCATGACCAAGCCCCCAGAATTAAAGGTGCAACAAGAGATTTTGGGGCACCCATATATTGTGCCATACGTAGTGATTTCATATAGATAAGACCCCCAATAGCCTTTGGTTACAGAAATGCCTTGAAAGTGAAAACAAAATGCGATTTTCATTTCTTTAATTTCAATATAAAATATAGGCTGAATTTTGTATTTGCTCCTATACGAAATTAGAAATTGCACAATTTTTGTACCAAAGAAATATTTTTCAGCTTAATCCTTTCACATGGTGTCATTTCTGATAGAAAACTTTACATTAGTGTAAAAATTAGATTTGTCACATTTTTTAGGGACACCTGTTATGTGAAATCTCTCGTTGCACCTTTAAGTTCCATATTCCCATGTATATAGGAACCTAGTTCATATATGGCCATGCAGAGTTCAGTGTTAAGTGACCCATTTGGATATGAGGTTATCATACTCAGTGATTGCATGCAAAAGTTGTATGTCTGTACACAAACCCAGGGCACAAATTTGTGCGCAGTAATTAAGACTGTAGAGTGTGAATTGTTGAAAGAAAAATGATTCAGGTTATGTATAAATGGTTGGCTTGGATTAAATAGACATTACTTGGGTTCACTTTGATTTTTTTTTCCATTAAGTAGATTTTATAAATGTGTCATTTGGCGGTGGTAGAACGGGCTGATTTATAAACTTTACTAGCTACCAACTTCATGTCAACATTCATTGTCTTGGGGCATTTGGGGGATTCCAATAAGTGCATCATTGATTGTAGGAGATATTTTGGTGAAACGTTCTCACAAGTTGTGGAAAATTCTCAAGTTGCTAGTCGTAACTTGTAGAAAATTCTCAAGTTGCTAGTCGTAACTTGTGGAAAATTCTCAAGTTGCTAGTCGTAACTTGTGGAAAATTCTCAAGTTGCTAGTCGTATCTTGTGGAAAATTCTCAAGTTGCTAGTCGTATCTTGTGGAAAATTCTCAAGTTGCTAGTCGTAGCTTGTGGAAAATCTCAAGTTGCTAGTCGTATATTGTGGAAAATTCTCAAGTTGTAGTCGTATCTTGTGGTAAATTCTCAAGTTGCTAGTCGTATCTTGTGGAAAATTCTCAAGTGCTAGTCGTATCTTGTGGAAAATTCTCAATTGCTAGTCGTATCTTGTGGAAAATCTCAAGTTGCTAGTCGTATCTTGTGGAAAATTCTCAAGTGCTAGTCGTATCTTGTGGAAAATTCTCAAGTGCTAGTCGTATCTTGTGGAAATTTCTCAAGTTGCTAGTCGTATCTTGTGGAAATTTCTCAAGTTGCTAGTCGTATCTTGTGGAAAATTCTCAAGTTGCTAGTCGTATCTTGTGGAATTCTCAAGTTGCTAGTCGTAGCTTGTGGAAAATTCTCAAGTTGCTAGTCGTATCTTGTGGAAAATTCTCAAGTGCTAGTCGTATCTTGTGGAAAATTCTCAAGTTGCTAGTCGTATCTTGTGGAAAATTCTCAAGTGCTAGTCGTATCTTGTGGAAAATTCTCAAGTTGCTAGTCGTATCTTGTGGAAAATTCTCAAGTGCTAGTCGTATCTTGTGGAAATTTCTCAAGTTGCTAGTCGTATCTTGTGGAAAATTCTCAAGTTGCTATGCTCCATTTCCCTACCTCCGTGCAGTGACATCAGCGCGAGATTGATGGTCGCACCAGTAAACCGCGCTGGCTTAAAGCAACTGTGTTTTACACGTGTGCACAAAGACGGCATATCTTGACGTGTGCGTAAAAGCTGCATCATGGTTATGATATCACTGCACGGAGGTAGAGAAATGGACTATAGTCGTAACTTGTGGGAATTCTCAAGTTGCTAGTCGTAACTTGTGGAAAATTCTTGCAAGTTTCTCGGGGGGAAATTACCCAAGTTGCTAGTTTAAAAAAAAAAGGTTGCCATAGTTTCAGTGGAGAATTCCCATTTATCTTGTAAATCTTGCAACCTTCTGTAAAATTCTTGGAAGTGTTTCCCTGGTAGCTTGTTCATTTCCAAAAGGGAAAACTCATTAATTTCTCAAAGGGAATATTCTTTTGAGTTTCACTTGAAACTTCACACGTTTTGGGATAATTTGTTTTTAAACCCTTAATACTCCATAGTTGTGGGCTTTGATTAGATATATTGAGAATGCATGGTTTAATCCAGGAAACTTTCCCAGTATGTGTCGATTAATGATCCATACATGTCCCAGAAATGTCGTATAAATAAGTAGAAGTTGGTAGCAATTTATATTCTTGAAGCAATTTATTTTACAAGCCAAGGGTGAGCTCACAGTTTCCTAGTCTATAGCTGTATTTGTCATTACTTGATGGATTTATCAGGTTTTATAAGAGAAACATAATATACCTTAACAAATATTAAAGTACTCGTGCTATTGAATAATTATACTCAGTATTATGCAGTCAAAGTCCTTGCCAAGTTGAGATGAACTCAATGTTATTTAAAAGCAGACTTTTGTATATGGGGACTATACTATTGTAGGAAATATTTTGTTGAAATATTCCAAGCCAGGATAGTAATTAAAATTGACTGAGTAATACTTGCTTTTTTTTTATCTCAGTAGTTCATGGAGATCCCAGTGTCTCAATTGCTTGGTCTGCAACCAGAAGGTGGTTTATACCAACCCATGGCATTGTATCTATACCATCATTACTACAGATAAAAAGTGCTCAACTCCCCCCCCCCCCAAAAAAAAAAAAAAAAAAAAAAAAAAAAAAAAAAAAAAAAAAAAGCTTCAATATATTTCTAAATTTTTTTTTTTTTTAAATAATGTCTATCAGTCAACAAAATGACACTATAAAATTGATAAGGATATAAAAAAAAAGTACATAATACCTATTGTATCATGATTCTGAAATTATGCTTTTCAAGTCCAGAAGTTTACTTGTGTCTAAAGCGTGAGTAAACTTCTGGACTTGAAAAGCATAATTTTCAGAATCATATTACATTACCAGTCCTGATGAACTTATTTCAAGAAAAAAACCTTCTGTATCATTGCTGGCATTTTGATCATGATATATAGTACGTAGGGGAGTTTCTGTAACTTGACCCATGACACTTTTTTTTTCTGACACACTTATGAATTCGGAAACCGTAACAGAATAAACCTGTGCTCTATTCTGTGAAGGGTTTCTGAATTCATAAGTGTGTCAGAAAAGTGTGTCAGATGGGTCAGGTTACGGAAAATCCCATTATATCGTGTGTCCTGAAAGAAGTAGCCATTGAATGAAACAACCAAACCTCACCATGTTCAGCTATATCCTGTTCAAGAATTCACTGCAATTTTGAATCGATCAACACTAATTTTTCTATGCACACACTATATTATCCGATTAAATGACCAGGAGTATCCTAGACATTCGGCAGACACCTGTTTTTTGTCTATTGACTTCTCGAGTCAATGCATCATGGGAATAGTTTAAATCCTCTTTTGGCTGGAAACCAAGATGGCTACATACATGTAACAACTGTGAGGGCTAGTCTTGTTCCCAGTACTTGGTGGGTGTCCCAACGGGTATGTATACTGCGAATACTCACCCAACAAGTCTGGAGGAGTTCGGTACGAGCTCGTCGCTGATTGGTTGAAATTTTCTCAAGATCTTGAGACAAAAAACATTGACCGACCGGTAGAGAATATCTCAAATTCCTTGATGTGTTCATATGATGTCTTTGTACTGAAAACAGGCTGAAAACATTGCAAGAGATTCTTTCAAAGGTTGTTTATGCTGTAGTATTGCATTTTAGTGGTTTACTTTAGGCCCTGCCGTGAACCTTGATGAATGAACTGCACGTTGTTAGCGATCAGCCAATTGGAGCACTCCTATAGCTGACTAATCGGTGATCGACCTGAAACGAAATTCACCAGACTTGTTGTGGTGAGTATACATTCCGCAGGACACCCACCAAGTACTGGGACAGAGACTACTGTGAGAGCAAGCAAGCAAGCAAGCAAGCAAGCAAGCAATTAATAACAACTGGGTGTTTTGTGGACATTGCTGTGTTCCCATCAGAGAGAACAAGAAGACAACAGTATTTATAGAAGTTTCAACACATTATTTGGCTAAAATTGATGTCCTCAAAAGCTAAAGAGTAAACATTCTGTCACTGTTACGCCAGATTTGGAATCTTGACTTCAGGCTCTGAAATGACCCATTTTATATTGATGAGAAATAAGCCATAAAGAAGAGAGACTTTATCGATGTTGGACCCATGTACATGCATGCTGCTTCAAAGCTGGCCCGGCTACACTGGTTACTTGCATGTACAGATTTTAGATTTTTTAAGAATTATTTTGAGCATGGCAACACAATTCTGACAACTCTATTGGTAAGGCATGAAAAAAAAATTTTGTTTGGCATAACAGAGGAAAAATATTAGGGTCGGTTGGATTTTTTTTTTTAAGATGAACTTCACAAAGTTTGACTCTAAAATGAATACAAAATGCTACTGTTTAACCAGGCTGTTTAAAGCTTTTTTCATTGACATAGCAATGATATTTTACTTGTTTGTATTTGTTTTGTTATCTTTTCGTCTTTGTGCTGGTAAAAAAAAAATTCCAAGTGAAAATCATGAGTCAGCAGATTTTTTTTAATGCTAATTTCCAAATTTTTGAGTTGGCAGGTCTTCTAAGGTCGGTCAAGTTACGGCAAACAAACTGTGGTGGCCTTAGGGAGCGGTCATTATTTATGCCAGGGGGGAATGGAGGATTTCAACTTTTTTCGGCAAGAATTTTTGCGTTCCCCCCTCGCTTCCGTTCAAAAATTTCACACTCCCCTCCCCCCTTGATCATGCTGATTTCCCCATTTAAAAGTTCATGTTCCCCTCTCTCTCGTTGATGAAAAATTTCACGTTCCCTCCTCTCTCTTACAAAAATTTTTACGGGTTCCCCCCTCAAATCCTCCATTCCCCCCAATCCTTAATTCCCCCCAATCCTTAATTCCCCCTGGCGTAAATAATGACCCCTCCCTTAGTGATTGCAAAACCAGAAAATCCATTCGAATATTGACATATTGGCTTCTGGGAATGGCTTACAAAGGTCACGATTTGCATGCTGTAGCACCCTATAATTATTTATATATAAATATATAGGGCTGTCTACGCTGACGTCACGGGGAAGTTATAGGGCAGCCATTTTGCGGTGGGGATTGCCATCCAGTCGCCGTGTAAATTGGCATAAAATGCACCATATTTTTATCTGAATGATAGCAGGAGACTGTAATGGTAGCCACTAGTTAGGAAATAACATGCACATTTTAGAATGCCTATTCGTTTCACTTGCATGCTAGAAACAATCCAAAGAAATGGTCATAAGGAGTGCCAAACGCAAACGGCCTCGTAGAAACACACGTTTGTTTTTACCTCCAGGGCTGCGATGAACCAGGGCTGTGATGAACTAAGATTCGGATTTATTAGAAAGTACGCACAGTGTTGTGTGTCGCGGACCGATGATAAAGGCTAGCACCGGCAAGTGACCCGGATGAGTACACAGCCCAATATATTGCCTAATCTCAATAGAGATTTGTGTAAGCTACATTTCAAAGAAACAAAAACCTCTGCTGGCATTGAAATTTCTTAGAAATTGCACCAAAAAAAAAAAATTGGGTGTTAAAATTGTGTTGCTCTTGGTATTTCTTGTATCCTGGTTTTATAATAAATGACTTTTGATTCATCTGTGGCATGTGAGATTGCCAGTTTCCTCACACGATTCAGGCTTATATGCTGAGCGGCTTATATTCCGGAAATTACGGTATGCCATGGGTTTCATTCATTCATTCCAAGTCAAGATACAAATCTGGTCATTACAGGATATGGACTTGTTGCTGTAAACATCCATGACGTGTGATTTTTATAAGTGCCCATATGCAGACAGGCTGGCATCTTTAACATAATTATATATAGCTCATTTGTTTATTAAAAAAATAGCTGGTCAAGTATATGTTTTGGTGTGATTATTATTGTCTGGAAAGTCACACACAGCTGTTTGACCCCATGCAAATCGTCTTTTTATTTTTAGAGCAATTTTAAGCAGAGGCAACACAAGTTTAACTAGAATTTGGCGGTTCTTGGCTTTCGCGCTCACTATATTCAGAGAATATAAGATGTGGGCCGCTCCATAAAACTTAACATTTTAGTGACACATACACACACACATACACATGCACAACGGATTGCAAAGTGGTCCTGCCAGACACGATATGTACACCATATCATAAATGAAGTCTTGGCTTTTGAATACTGTTTACAGCATCAGATTTGGTTTTTGCAATCCAGAGATACGGATATTAAATATTCTAAGAGAGGGTCCTCTCTTGTGCCACTTTTCACAGAATGGAATAACTTAACACAGTGAAATCATACATGTTGTAGGACATGTTATTGATTCGAAAGAATTCGTCCATAATTATAATGCGTGATCTTTTTTCTTGTTACTTCGTATCTCACCTATTTGTTATTTTTTCACGCTGAAACTGCATGACTTTTTTCTTTGAAGCCTTGCGCTCGATTTAAGACCATTTTGAACAAAATTGGACCTACGGTTATGACGCGGCGTTGCGTAATCGTGCACTGCGTGCGAAGAAAAGCTATTTCCCATTGAAATTATACACGGAACAGCAGAAATCCAGTTTTTGTCGCCTGCCCTAAGGCAGGAAGACACATAGGGATCACTTTTAGGGTTAAAGCAAAAATATGTTCTCATAAAAGCTCATTTAAAGGTGCTTGTCCAAATTGTCTTTGTGATCCCCCTCAATTTACCCGGTAGTAATCAATTTTGATGAAAGGCCATATTTTTCTCATTGTGAAATTTTAGACTTCAAATCCATTTCTTTCCCAAGATAGACAAAAAATTGCTGTTTTAATGGTTAACCATCAATATTAGCACAGTAGTGAATATGTCTTTGCATATGCATTATCGCTTCTACTATCAAAACCACAAGTTTGTTAACCACAAAATTTTGAGGTTAGTGTATGCAAGTGACAAGACTAATCAAGAGCTATCAAGTAGAAAACCTGATACACTGAAATCAGAACAAGCACCTTCAAGTGATAATGGTTGATCACATTTGAGAACCTTATGTTACTTGGGCCATTTCATGATCCATAGCCCCCCCCCCCCCCGACATACCTAAAAAAAGTTGATTTTTATATCATATCAGAAATTTGTAATTTTGTATTTGTCCACAAATGGACAAATTATGACACAGTGGCCTATGGTGTACCGTGGTCATAACATGCCAATGCACAGTCAGAATCAACTTAAGTTTTGCAAATAGCATTAATTTTTCTCAGTGATATGTCCAGTGACCATTAACTAAAAATACTTACGTCATCCCCCTGGCAAGATGGCAATCTGGAACATGACCTCAGATGACTTTGACCTTGATCCACATCATCCACATATGAAGGAACCCGTATTACACTTTAAGTGTTATTATTTGTAAGGATCATGCAGGGGCTGTCAGATGAGGGTCAGCCAATTTCATTTATATTATATGTGGGTGGTAGGTAGTAAAAGTTATCACAAAAGCACAAACTAAAAAAATCACCCGGCCCCCCTTTCATTGTTAAATTGACCCCCTCTAAAATAGCCCATTTCTGCCTCCAAAAATGCAGAAAAAAGCCTGATTTTACCAAATTTTAAAGCCACAGTACCAGATAAGGCAATACTTTTCAAACTTCAATTTTTTTCTGCAT
>JAMKCH010003182.1:0-36445 GCA_023653785.1 Ophioderma brevispina
ATTGAAAAAAGCTTCTGTAGGTGCTATAGTTAATCTCAAATGTTACTTAGTAAAGCTGGTTTGGTGAAAATAGCTTTTAAAATGGTCTGAGAAATTTCATCACAAAATTTTTCTATTGAAATCCAAGATGGCCACCATTGCCATAGCAACGGTAACAGAAAAATTAATTTCTTGTATTTTTACAAGTAGTTCCTACCCAAAGCATCTTCCGGACCATGCAAAGGGTGAATGTTCTTTAATACAATAAGGTGTTCACCTTCATAACCTCCCAACGCAAGTCAAGTTCAATGATGTCATTTGTCGTGAGGTAGTGATCTTTCATAATGGAACGATAATTTAAAATCGCGTTTCAAGCGCCACTTAAATTACAATCGGAGATCCTCAATTCTAATTCCAAAAACCTCTTATGGACAAAAAAAATTCAATTTAAAAGGGGACGGCCCTATTCATTACATAAAATTGTCCTATTGAATAAATGATCTTGACCCCCATTGATCCATCTGTTGAAGTTTCCACACCAATTATTTCAATCTGTTTGATATAACGCACAGGATTTGGTAAAAAATGATTTTGTAAAGCCATAAGAATAATGTGTTAAGCATTAAATTGTTTGCACAATGGGAAAAATTTTTTGCGCATAACATTCCAAACACTTTCAGCAAGAAGATTTCACCGGGTAATAGAAGAGATTGGCCCTGGATCTTATTACCATTACAGGTACAGTTTACTAGACAATTCCAACACAACGTACAAAATTAACAACAAAATTGAAATTTGAAAAAAGAAAATATTCTTTAAAAAAAATGTGCTATTATTGCGTAATAACTCTGGTGTAGCTTAAAATTTCTCTTCAGATGTAATGAATTACACAAGCAGACCAAAGCTGAAATTACTTAATAATAATATGCATTAACAAATAAGGGGAATTATATACAGGGCCCTCAGGTAGAGCAGTATTTATTGATGTCGCTAATCAAATAATAGAAGTGAAAGCACAGACCAAACACATTTTAAGATGACAACATTCCCTGTGAAAAAACAAAAAAAAATATCAAAATAAAGCTCACAAAGACAAATAATGCATACAGAGCCCCTGGGTCAAATAACCCAAAAACTGCATTATTAGTGTTTATTCAATGCCTTTACCTGAAGATTTGGAAACTGTGCACAAGCGCAAAGACAAACAAGTAGGTTCACCCATGAAGTATATTTACTAATAAAACAAACCAACACACACAAAATAGATTTACAAAGAAATGGAGAGTGTTTCAGTAATTAGTGCAAATTTAATAATTTTGCCATGTTTGGTTGGGCTTTAATTAAACCAAACACATAAATCAATTCATTGAACAAGCATAAGATTGAAACTCATTTCTCCACAACTGGTGGTAAAGTGGTTTGTACAGGTGAGGGAGAGCAAAACAATCAACAATGAAATACATAAAAATACAGAAAGTAAGCTTGCATCACCCCCCCCCCATGAAAGATGCAGTTGGAGCATGACCTCAATGCCTTGGACCTTTGGGTCAATGCACTTGAACATAATCCAAATATGAATGAACATATGAATCATATAACCACCAAGTCTGCGTTTAAATCGGACAAAACTTTTCGACAGATGTGAAAAAACGAAACCTAACCCAACTGGAACACAACATACGGACATGCGCGGTATCGCAATATATTCAAGGAGAAGAAACTCAGTAGCTCCCACAATGCATTGCTTCCATTGGAAGTTTTTGTACGGGTAGTCACTGTGAATCGTTCGAGATGTGAAACACTCTTAAAATGCAAGTTGTGATCAGTTATGTTCAATTTAGCCATGTTTCATCACTTAACGATTCACATCAGTACGGTACAAAAAGTTCCATGGGAAGCAGATTGTGCGGAAGCTAATAAATCTTATCGTATATTCCCATATGCTTTTCAAATAAAAATTACTTAATCTTAGAACAAAAGCACTAACTTTGTTTATGTATACTAGAGATGGGGTTTCAACAATTTTAGTCATTTGTTCCTCGATTAATAGTCAAAACATTCAACACCGTTGTCTTGAATGTGTATTTATGCAAGAACCTTTATACACACGAGAAGCGTATACGCTGGCACTTTGAATCGATGCTAATGAACGGGCTTAATATTATCAGTTCATTTAAAAGTTGTTTACACCAAATACCAGTCCTACAAACCCACAGGAGCATGAAATGTGGCTTCAGAAAAAAATCAGTTGCAAAAAAAATATATCCGGCCTTCTGGTGTGGAGGTATGTGTTGCATGCTCAGATTTTTTTTAAAAGAAATTTGGCTTCAAGCTCATAGAAAAGAAATCTTGACAATTTTTTGGAGCTTGACTCATGCCCACACCATGCATTTATTATATTTTTTTGTGATATGACAATGAACTCAAACTAGGCATTTCAAGAAAGTACTTGGCACAAAGCACACCAAAATGTTACTGCAATACCTTCCCATTGGGTACGTTAATACTAGCAAGTTAGCAATCATAATATACAAACATGTTGCTACATTTGGAAATTGATAACTGAATAAAAATTTGGGGTTTGCCGAAGGCCAGAGACGGTACATCGCCTGATAGAAAAGGCCTTGATTATTATGCTCTTGATGTACGTGCATAATCTTATGTTTGTTTCAAATGCATTTACCAATATTTCAATACTATTCTACTCCAACTTATTGCTATATTATGCAGTAATGTCAGTATTACCCATACACTAACATTCTGCAAGAGAGTATACAATATTGATATACTTTCCATTAGGGATATGAACAATCTCTCAATACACATGACGGTTAATTTATTTCAATCATTACTCAAATGCAAGGAGTAATTTCTTTCTCTAGTCTCAGCTCAAATTTAATCAGGAATGTATGGTGAGCCTACTTAGTTATGATGGCTGTGTTGGTTAAGGTTTGAAACACACATGGAAATTGCCTGTATACTACCAAATTAAAAGTAAATATATAATAAGATGAAGTAACAAAACAAACATAAAAAAGGAAACTCGACCGACAGTTGTGTTTAACAAACACAGGTATATTTCGCATGTGCCATCTCACGGTGCTCCCGAGCCTTGGACTTTGACCTCCGCGACGAGGCACAGGGGTCATAGGGCGGGATAAGACAGCAAAAGTGTGCCATGCGGCTGCTGTGGTTCTTGAATATTGGGTGGCCCCCTAATTTTAATGTTTGGCCCTGTGGCCCTTGGACTTTGACCTCTGGAATCGAGTTACCCAAAAGGAATCATGGTCAACGGGCTACAAGCCAGCAAACATTGAGCTGAGGCCGCTGTGGTTATGAATTACTGGGTGCCCCCGACATATGAACGTTTGGCCCCTGGGAGCCCTTGAACTTTGACCCTCCTGGGATCGAGGTGGCCAAAGGCCACATATTGGGGTCCATATAGCCTGTAAAATTTGGGCTCTGGGTGCTGTGGTTCTTTGAGTTATGAGTGGCCCCTTACATTTATTACCATTTTGGCTCCCAGTAGCCATTGACTTTTGACTTCTGGGGTCGAGATACCAACTATGCACATCAGGGGTCCAAGGTCTATCAGCCTGTAAAATTTGGGCTCTGAGGATGCTGTGGTTCTTGTGTTATAGGTGTCCCTATATTTAAACATTTGGCCCCCTGTTAGGCCCGTGACCTTTGACCTCTGGGTCGAGATACCCAAAACCGGGACACATTCAGGGGCAATGGGGCTACCCCCTAATCCTACCAAGTTGGCACCGAGGCTTGCTCTGGTTCTTGCGTGATGAGGTGTCCGTTTGCAAGCGTCTTGAGGAGAAGGAGAAGAAGGAGAAGAAGACGGAGAAGAAACTTCAACAACACGAGCCAATATATTCTATGTTACACATGTGCAAATATAACTAGACGCCACAGTTGTGGTTAGACACACGGGGATATTCGCATGTGGCATGCGCAAAAAACGTTGAACTCGGGGTCGAGATATCCAAAAACACACACAATTGGGCTCTGGTCTTGGTTAGGGGTGGCCCACATTTTAACGTGTGGGCCCCCTGTAGCCACTTGAACTTTGACTTCTGGGATCGAGATACCCCAAACGCACATCAGGGGTCCAAGCTATAAGCCTGCAAGATTTGAGCTCTGAGGCTGCTGTGGTGCTTGCGGTAGGGTGCCCAAACATTTTCACGTTTGGAACCCTGTGGCCTGAACGTTGACCTTGGGATCGAGATACCCAAAAAGCACATTAGGGGTTCCAAGGGTATAAGCTGGCAAGATTTGAGACCTGTGGGCTGCTGTGGTTCTTGGTTATGGGTGGCCCCTACATTTTAAACGTTTGGCCCCGTAGCCCTACTTTGACTCTGGGTCGAGATACCGGGAAAATGGCACATCAGGGGCCCAGGGGCTATAAAGCATACCAGGTTTGGGCCCCCGAGGCTGCTATGGGTCTTGAGTTATGAGTGGTTCTTGTAAGCGTCGTTAGAAGAAAGAGAGGAGGAGACGAAGACTTGTTATAGTAGCCAAGCACAATATATTTCGAATGTACACATGCCGATTATAATGAAACAAACACAACTATTAATTGATTTTGCTCAAGCTATTTGTAATGTGCAGGATACACAGATCTATACCAAAATATCTGTGAAGAGAGCAAGCCACAGACTCCAGGACTGAAAATTATTTGTGAGCAAAGTCAAGTTTCTTTTCAAAGTGCATTTGTAACACAAGAGGGTACTAATAGTACCTTCTTGTGTTGTTTTGTTGTGGTGCCAAGTTGGGCACCAATGCAACAGAGGTAGGGGAAGGGGAATTCACTTGCTCTCTTAAAACGAAAGAGTGAAAAACCACTCTAAAAGAGTGAACTCTCATCCAAAAGAGTCCAGCTGAGTGACTCACTTTTAGAGTGAATCCCTCACTCAAAATAAAGAGTGAACAAAATAACTCTAAGAAGAGTGAACTGATAACTCCTTTTTAGGAACTAGTCACTCGTATATAGTGTATTCTTAGGAATTTTGTTTGTTTTGGTGAGTAATATTGTATGTGTATGTCATAATTCATAGCACGTGACATGAATGAAATATTGTGGTGCTCATTGGGCATGATACAGTGAAGACATTCATGATTGTGGATTCCTACGTGTATGATCACGTAATGCCGCCCTGACATGCATGATTGGCGTTTCGTACATGTGGTAGCTAGCGGGAGCCTGGCGCAGACTACCGTATGTACGAGTGATAATACAGTAAATAACATTTATGCTTCTTCTCCCCACGTTGTCTGTAAATGCTAAGAACGTTGACCAGACACATACAATATACTCACCCGTGACGATATCTATGATTTCCTTCACCTAATTTCAACCTTCTTTCAACCGTTTGCTGACGGTCACTTCACTTAACTCGTCCGCCATGTTGTTCGAAAATAATCACGCTATTTGCGGCGTTCTGAGGCTATTAGTTCACATCCAAAAAAGAGTGAGCATTTCTTCTCACTACCTCCTCACCCCCAGAAAATATAAAGTTCGTACACGCCACTGGGTTCAATGCTTCCTATTGAAATCTTATTTACAAAATTTCAGTTGATTCTGATACTGCATTTTCTTGATAAAGGCACTGCCAGTGATTCTGCAAAAATAATGGAAAGATTTTAATTTTGTAGAAATACTTTTTTTATGTGAAAAACTTGGTAAGAAGAAAATAGCAGTTCTATACAAATTTCAATCGCATGAAGCTTGAAGTGTCCGTATATGGACAATATAAGCCAATTTTGACTAAGATATATCAAATTTTACCCTTATGGGGATGCTATCAATTCTATCATTTGTAGAGTATGTTAGATCACCTATGCACTTCACAAATATGCAAAATTAAGATTTTTTTATCATTTTAAATTTTTTTCTGATTATTAAATCACTGATTATGCCTTAGGAAATGGCAATATTACATATTTCTAGGAAAGATCAAGTATACTGGTTGGATTAATCAGATGAAATAAAATCAGTTGAGTCAAAGAAATAAGTCAAGAATCATAAAATGACCTTCTTAATCATTTACAGCTCAATGTGATTATTTTAGTGATCTTTATCCACTAATCAACATTTTGATTATTTATGATATGTTTTACACCAAAAGGGGGTTTTTGGTGATGCTCATCTAAAATCACTATTAAGTACTAAGCTTGAAAACAATCAGACCAAAATAAAAATAAAAAAATAATCTTTAGAATTGCAGCTAGCCTGACTCCTTTCACAACTCCGACGGTTTTGAATTAAGAAAAAAAAAATTGCCAAGAGTTTGTTTTTACAAATTAAACCAATAACGACATCTAAATTTCATGTTTCTCAGCTGCCACTGCCAGGGTTGTACTATGTATTTAATTTTAAGATTAGTATTGCTTACTGTCAACCCTTTTGACTAATGACTCAGAAATTACTCAAGTTACAGTGACTGCTCTATACCTATGTTCAATACCTAAATGAAATAAATTCCATTTTTTGCCACAAGTGTGCAACCTGTGTACATCATGCACTGCGCCTGCTGCGGTATTGTTGCTTGCAATTGTGCCCACACTATTCTACATCAATTCACTGTGTGAAGAATCTTGCCTATTTGGTGATGAACAAAGTATAGTAATTTGTTTTTGTTAACAGTCATCTGTCCTCTTGTTCATTTGGCATTTGAGGTAAAGTAGCCCAAGCCATTCACATCATTCTTTGGATTAGTTGTCTATTACCCACAACTGAAATGAATTTTTTTAACATCTGCTCTCCTGCTTTATCTATTGCCATAAAATACTGTACCCTGCTCGGGCAAATTACGATATTGTCAGTTATACTGTTTTGCCATTATTTGATTCACCTGAATACTGCACTATACAGAGATTACTAGGATTAGACTAATCAAATCTCCTTATTTTAGGTGTCATTGCCTTGAAGTAGGCTAAGATGCTATAGTTTCCCCATCAAGTAATGTGTTCCACCTTAAGCACAAATTATCAATGAATATAACCCATATCTGTTTCATTAAGTATGGATACATTCATTTTAGAATTAACAAATCTAACATTAAATCAGTGAGTAAAATATAATCACTTCTGAAACTGACAGCTGTTATCAGGTTAAGATCCACTTGGAAAAATTACAAAAAGAGATTTCTTTGCCAAAAAAGATGAATCAATAAACAATGTTCTAGATGTTTTGCCAACAACTCAGACAAGCAGATGATCTTCCTCCAGAATAATTTCAAAGCGATTGAAATGTGAATCTATAAGATTGATGATTCTCCTGGAGAATAAAGTGGTACTTTAGAAGGTTTAGCACGCTGTACCAATATCACCTATCCATGGCTTATTGCTCATTCAATAGCCCACATACAAGCACAAAATGGGGCCAACACTTATAATAAATAAATAGATAAATGGATCAGGTTTGGCT
This sequence comes from Ophioderma brevispina, assembly GCA_023653785.1. Lineage (NCBI taxonomy): Eukaryota > Metazoa > Echinodermata > Ophiuroidea > Amphilepidida > Ophiodermatidae > Ophioderma > Ophioderma brevispina. The sequence goes on from JAMKCH010003182.1 coordinate 7,415, forward strand.
TTTTCTAAGGCTGATCAAGTATCTTGTTTTTGAAATAATATTTTCACATACAAACTCTAGAAGGGTTTATTATTTATAGGAGTTTATGTTCTGCAGATTTATGGTAAGGGCCCTGTGTACAATACCAATTCTCCTCAACCAAGATTCAATAAGATGTCTATGTTGATAGGGCATATCACTATTATCAGAATGGCATTCACAACACAATTTCTTAACTTCTTCCCCTTGAACAGGCACTGACAAATACCCCTGCAGTCAAACCGCATATTAGGGCTAAGAAGTGCTGCCCTAGCTATAAGAACGTGAACCTGTTTTTCAGCTCGATAGGAAATATGTAACATTTTTACATTGTCCAACCTTTTTGATAATTTCACACACGATATGAGATCAAAGGTCATACATCTCCTGTACTGGTTCATGGTAATTTTCAAAATGCACCAGAGAAGTTGAAACATACCAAATTACTCATCTAACCACAAGGAATTAAAATATAGTTTGCTATCTTTTGATAAACAAATTAATGAGAAGAACAATTAGTATACAGGCTTTAGCTTAATTACATAATTTTGAAATGTTGGCTCCTGTAAAGCCATGACCTTAGACCTTATCAAGGCCTGTGAGGAATGTTGGACAAGATAGGAAAATTACAGACTTTAACTGTAGATGAAGGGAAACAGGTCTATTTTCTTAAGCAGATGTAGCACATTTTTGTTTGGTTTGACTGCCTGCAGTCCCTCGGTACAGGCAAAATTGAGGCAAGGAGGATAAACTTTATAGACATTTTCTTTGAAAGCTTGGGCACTGTTAGTTTCAGCAATAGCAATAGGATATCCGAGGTTAGAAACAGGCCCATACACAGGGGTGTGTGTGTGTGTGTGCCCCAATTCCACAAAAGGGGCAAAAAGATCCACTTTTTGCTGATTTTTTTTAATAAAAGGTCCAAATTTCAAAGAACGTTAAAAAAGTCCAAAGAGGACCATTTAACGGGGGTTAGGTTCACTTTTACCCAAAAAGATCCACTTTTTTAAGTCCAGTACCTCCCCCCCAAAAAAATCCTGCATACAGCCCTGGTCGGAAATATGTGGGCTAGCTTGGTGAAATGATGATACTGAACACACACCCAAATTGCTTCAAGTTAATTTGACACCATATCAGCCAAAATTGAAATTATAGTATATTTTATGTTTCCAAGAAATTAAATTATTTGTAATTTTACTTAGATGCTGTGTTCTCTGTAGTGTAGAGCACCATACTGCATTTTATTATTTTTTATCATTGGTGTTAACTATTTCTGGTACCATGGTCACACATTTTCTTTTCAGATTTAACATTGGGATTTTGCCTAGCTAGAGTCAGAAAATCTTTTTGTATCTTGTGTACTCTATCACTTTTTTGGACACATAAAGGACATTTTGTGATCCACAGTCTCATCCTCTCATCTTACCTAAAAGTTTAGATTTTTTGTATCACCTGAACCATTGGCCTAAGTATTGTATATAAACCTAAACATTTGATAATCCCTGCAAGAAATTCTAAATTTTGTATTTTCTGTACGTAATAATGGACAGAAATAACACATAACAGAAGAGTGGGGCAGTGCAATCCATACATTTACTAATAACACCAAAATGCATGATCAGAATAAACTGAAATATTTGGAATAAGTTCAGTGGCATAACCAGCTTTTTTCAGGGGGGAAAAAAAAAAAAAAAAAAAAAAAATATATTTTCAGGGGGCAAACATATATTCAAGTTTGTTAGTATAATATAGACTATGTTGTTTTCACTGTAAATTGGTGCATGTGCAGAAAATTGCTAATTTTGCAGGGAGGGCAAGAATTCCACAGCAAAGGGGGGGGGGGGGGAAGCGGTCCCCCCCTCTGGTTTATGCACTGAAAAGTTTTCTCCAGCAAGGTTTTCTAGTAAACTAATGAAGAGAACCCAAAATGCACCTTAAATACATATGCCAATCTCAGCATTCACACTAAATCTAGATTGCTAAGTATTAACATCACTGTGACAAAAATAAGGATTTGACGATCATCCACCCTGCACTGCGCACATGGACTGATGCGGATTTGAATCCTTTGACGCCCCATTGAAGCTAATCCATTCATTCAGATTTGCTCTCAGTCGTCTGGAGCCAGCCAGGAGCAATCCTCCCTCCTTCCATCATTTGCCTCAAACTCTCACCCACAATGACTCTCACAAGCAAGTTCAGCTTGCACTTTCTTCATTTGTGTGCAGGTAAATAGCTTTTGCTAATGCCTGCCTTACACAGGACACCCAATAATAAACCTATTAACACAACAGCAGTGCCTGTATTTTGCAGTTACTCTTGCGAAAGGAAACTTTGCGGGACGGCAGCGATGCCACTGTACTGTTTGTTGGATGCATCACTTCTCCCAGTGCCCGCCCGTGGATTGAAAGATTTGGGTATTAATAATTTCAGGTGAATGCTCTGGATGGGCATCAAAATGTGCAAATAAATTCAAAGGAGAGCAAACTTCATTAAGTGCAGATTAAAGATAATTGGTTGAATGTAAGAGAAAACACAAGGAGTTCAACATAAAAGCCCAAAATTTACCCCAAAAATATAAAAAAATATTATTTCCCCGTTTATGAAGGGATTGTAGTGAGTTTATATCCCAAATGCTTCAGTGTTCAAATTTGTCCAACAAATAATTGAAATATGAATAAACTATTGAAGCGTTTTATTTTATCCTACATCAAAATCAAGTCATTGGAAAGCACTTTCATGTTCCACCCAAAAGCCTCGAAATATTTGTAATTTGTAGGAGTAGCTTAACCGTGAAAGTGAACTCTCTAAATTGTAAAACGAGTGAAAACTTTCTCTCCCAAAGAGTGAAACTCTTTTACCACTCAAAATGAGTGGTTTGTACTTAAAAAGAGCGAAATCCCAATCAAAAAGACTGAAATCCTCCAAAGAGTGGTTTCCACTCGTTTTTTTTGCGTCCTTCGTTTCCACTCATCAAGTGTTGTCCTCGTTTAGCTCCTCAAATGAGTGGAAATCGACTTACTTTGGAGTGAGTTTTATTCTTTTTGAGTGGAAATTCACTCTTTTAAGTTCAAAACCACTCATTTTAGAGTGAGTGGTTGACAGAGTTTCAATCTGTTGGGGAGTGAAATTTTCACTCGTTAAATTTAGGAAATTATGTAGCATTATAAGTGTTTTTTCATATGAAAAACTACTAAACAGCAGTGTGATAGATATGTTGAAAGAAGGGTATTGTTGGTAGGGAAGGATACTAAAATATATGATTTTATTCATTTAGGTGTTTTGTCTTATCACTCATAGGGCAGCATTGGGTGTGTTATGCTTGTTACAAACATGCAACAAGTTAGTTCATAATATTTGCATTTTTAAGTTTAAAAAAAAAACGCGTGTTTTTTTGTTTTTTAAACATTTGAAGCATTCAATGTAAACTCCTGCTGTTTTTCCCTCAATACAAAACAAACGGCACAAGTAGCAAACCATGATGTCAAAAAAGCCCCATTACATTAATGTTAGATGCTGAGAGCTTTACAGGTGATTCCAACTTCACCAACTGGGTGCATAGCAAATCCAATAAGCCCATAACAAAACAAAAAACAGAAAAAATATATGAGAGCATTTGTATGAATAAAAGTGCATTAGGCCTGAGAAGAGTACTACATGACTTACATTGAAAATGATAAGATCAATTTTTATTATTAGAAAACAAAAATGCACTTTTTCTCCATCACAGCCTTCAAACTTAGCAAACAATTCAGCACAAATGTATGTGTTCTATTATTTTCCACTGCACACACAGTCACAGCGCAAAAAATGAAAATATGAAGTGCATGTAGTGGGAAACATGCAGCAGAGGGACAAACACAATCATACTTGCAAATAGCATACTGACAGAGGGCAAGGCCCACAGCAAGCCAATATAGCCAAATTGGCACTGATAATGCAATTTTATGAAGTGAGACTACAGGTGAGCAAAAGAAGATTGAACGGGGATACAAATCTTACACATGCTAAGCTTCCACAACAGGTCTGTCGTTCTTCCGTATTAGGGGGGCCACCCCATCTTGGAAGTGATGCGTATGTAGGCTTTTAAGTACCCTTGTCAGCATCGGTATCACCCAAAGGACCCCATATTTTGGAAAATGTCATCAGAAACCTATTATTGTGAAAATTTACTACAGTCAAACCAAAGACCATATTTGGGGGGGGGGGGGATTAGTGAAAATTCATATCCAAAGCACTCTTTTTTTAGAAAATTTAGTTAAAATCTCACCCAAGACCCTATTTAAACGACACTATCAGTGATTGCTAACTCAGCAAACGAAAAAAATACATAAAAAATCAGAGTTTAGCATGTATGTAACAAGTCAGGTATCCTAACTGCACTGCAAATTATAGCCGAAGCTACCTAATAAGGAAGAATCGGAGATTTAGTCATTACTGTCAGAACGGGACACTTAACTCACAACACGTAATTGAAGGAGACTCGTATCTTGGAACACTGCGTTGTCTTCATTTTCTTCAATCTATAGCTGGAAAAGGTTTTGCTTATGAGAATTATACAAACTTATCCTTTCACTTTGAAAGCTATTACTGAAAATTTCAAATATTTTCAAATCACTGATAGTGTCTTTAAAAAAAAATTGCAAAATTTGTCAACCGAATCCCCCTTGTGTTGGAAAGTCGAGGCTTACACCCATATCCCTTTCATATGCAAAGCCCCCCCACCCCAGGAGGTAATGCCACCATATATAGGTCTGCTCTCCTCTTTCAATGTTAGGAAGTTGTATCTTAAAAGTAGCAAAGAAGTGACTTACAAGAAATGATAAAAGTAGTTTGAAAAGCTGTTCAATTTGCCAATTTAAAAAAAATATCTGTCTTGGTTTAAGCAATTTTCAGAATTTGCTCATTTTTGTGCCGTCTGCAAGAATTGCAGAAGGCACACAGGGTTACTTTGGTTCATATGTCGGTGTTGTATCTGTGTGTGTGTGTGTGTCAAAAATGTTAACCCTTAATATATTGAAGCCGTGTGAGTTCCGTTAAGGGCTAAAATGATGAAACTGGTGGAAAAAGAGGGGGAAGGGTGGAGGAGTGACATGGGGGTGACCCATGTGACCTTTGTGACCCTCAGTGACCTTTGGCCCTATCACAAACTGTGAAAGGCAGATGACCACTCGTGGTCCGGGGACTGCACTGTATTTTTGGACCTCATATTCACAAATCAATTTAAAAGCCTAATGCACTAGGGCCATTTTCTTTGGTCAAATTTGAAAAACAGTTATTTTTACTTTAGCCCAATGCTGTTGTTCAACGTAACAAATCTGTATTTACTTTTTACATTATTATAACCTTCAGTCCAACTCAACCAAAATAATGTTTCCAATTTTGGTAGATTGTCTCATGGTTGCCCCCCACCCCAAATAACCAAAGTTTGTCATGTGTGTGACAATCTGATGGTCACAAACTTGACCGAACTTTATTTGGCCCCCCACCCTGATGAAATAACAATCAAGTGGAAGTGGATACATTATTTTGGTTAGGCTTAGACTAAAGGTTATTAATAATTGTAAAAAGGTAAAATAACAGATTTGTTATGTTGGACAAAACAGCATTGGGTGTGAAAGTAAAAAATCACGTTTTGGTCACAAAGTGACAGAAGAATTGGCCCACTAGTGGATTCTGTGTCAAGAGTGGAGGGGTTTCTACCAAACCTAAGTACAGGTATTTAGCAATATTTGTATTTTTTTTTATTTTTTAGAGAATAACATTGTATGCTTACTTGGTACCATTCATGCCAAATAAATACCAAATTGGCTGATGAATGGCGAAAACCCCTGAGTTTGGAGGATTTGGCTTACAAGAACGTTAAAACAAACTCTCAGTGTATGGCTCACTCATGACATCATATGTTAAAACCTTGATATGTTTGTAACCTTATTTTGAACACATATGTAGCTACACACTGGTACCAAACAAGATGAAGTTGCCTAATACAAAAAAATCAGGGGGTGGGGGGTGGTGGAACCACTCCCTCCCCCCTGGTCGTGATGTAGCTAGATAGAAAAAACCTTGGTTGGACGATGGTTAGGGTTAAATTTCACTGGAAAAAAAATAAAAGATATAAGAAATTGAATTCTTTTTTATTTTATTGTTTTTCAAGGGGTGATATTAATTAGGCTACCATTGTTTTTTCCAGGTAAGAGGTACCCTATATTGCCATTAAAAAAGTTGCATCATTTCAAATCTTTGTGCTTTTGTTCTGGGACTTAAGTGTCAATTAGCTAAAATTAAGTTAATTTTATTACCCGTAAAAATTGTAGTTTATCTAATTTGCATTAAAATTATTAAAATAGTGTCTAGACTTTTAAGTGTGATTAGTGATTTTTGCAAAACGAAAAGCAAAGTTTTTACATCTGTAACTTACTTTCTCGCATTGGGAGGAAGTGTGGGTATGTGCCGCCCATAGACCCTCATTTTCAGGCTCTCTTTCAGTTCCAGTGAACCCCATTTTAGGATATTCGTTCCAGAGGAGATTCTACATTCAGTCCCAAAGCAAATATTTCTACCAAATTTCTCAAAACTCTCAAAGTAGATGAAAATCGGGGCCAGACATATCTACCTACCCAAAAAAAGGTGAGAACCTCGGGTTAATTTTGACCAACACAGACACACGCATAGACGACAGATTACACAATTACAAGCAATCCTTATGTGCTACTTGCTTTGCATACGACACAACAACAGACACTTACCTTTAGTAATAAAAATTAGACAAATTATACAAAATTATATGCAAAAAAGACGAGGGGAAACCCCATTCAACTACGATTGTAAACGAAAAGAAAAACCTATCAACTTTTTCTGGAGGGCAAGTACATAAGTGGACGCTGGCTGAGAAATCATTTATAAAAAGTAGAGGCAGCATGTAAAACTGTATGCAAAACTGAGGGGGGAAAAACCCCATCTAAACTAATGAATATGAAATGAAAGGCACTTTATTTTAAGTAAGCAAGTTAGTAGCTTTAATGATGAGGACAAATTTTCTAAGAGATGTTGATAGTGTCCCAGGTGATACACTGCAGAACATTTCCAATCGAGCATGGCATAATGGGGGGCTGGTAACTGTGCTAATAGCGCTATAGGGAGATCTAGTTGTCTGCTCCTAGCACTTCTTGGCGCTTTACCAATACGATTTACTGCTGACATCTATGTTATTGCCGCCCCAGAGTTGCACTACTGATTCCAGAGAGGTGCAGAGAAATAGGACAGAGAAAAATACACCCTAAAGCTATATCCAACATCCATATTTAATTCTTTTTAGGCATGCGAAATAGCTTTAGCTTAACAAGTTGACAGTCATTGCATTGCTCAGCTGCGAGTAAACACGGTGTTTTGGTCATTCCAGACAGATGTTTGTTTCTGGGGTATATTTGTAATGCATATTAGTGAACTCATTTAAACAAATATGTACACATTTGTCTTCTGCTTACTAAGGGACACTTTATTTTGATAGCTCAGGCATCTAAATTGACAGCAATTCCAATAAAAAAAATCAGACATTTACCAACAAAGAAGAAAAGAATATTTTGATCATGGAAACCTTGTAAACTATTCTGCACTGCATTTGCACAAGTCCAAATATAGCAACAAGTTATTTTGACAGCTGGATTCCATCATTAATTCATTTGAATATATATCGTGCCCCCAGAAATACATAGCTTTTAGATAGGCAGCAAAATTTGGGTCAGTAATTAGTTCCCCGCACCTTGAGCGCACACACACACTTCCATCATATTGGCCAGACACAGCGGCGTCACAAGTCAAGAAAGCAAAACTACACAAAAAACATTCATTGGCATACAGGAAGCCTCGCAAACCATACAGTGAGAAGAAATACTCTTATCATGGAAACCAATTCCACACTAGAAATGAAATTTACAGCGTTGCTTGAACAATATGTTATATAGGTGTATTATTAAAGACATTCATGTTACTTTGACAATTTCTACTCCAATTTTAACATACTCTCTAAGTTTCTGATTAAAATGGAGGACAAATCTTTATATTCAAATGCATTTTGATTTAATTTTGAATTCTTGGATTTGTCCCCAATAGTAATCCAATACGCGGATTTTGGGTTTCTACAGGAAATCATTTTGTTCCGAAATTCTTATGCATGTGGGAAGGAAATGAACCAACGATGTAGGCGTAAGATAAAATTAATTAGCGCATATAATTCTATGGTGTTTGGTGTCATACGTCATATCTGGCCACCTCGCGGTTAGTGAGCCTCCTTTAACTACGGCACATTTTGTGGCGCAAAAAAAAAATACAGGCAATCAAAGAGTACCGTTACTGGTAAATTTATGTACAGCAAGAGGTTTTGCACAGGTATTTCAGAAAAAAATTACCGTATGACACAAACCACCATAGAATATATATGCGGTATTTATTTATCTACTCCACATGTTGTTGCATTCCTATCCCACAAGGCATAAGAATTTTAGGAAACAAAATGATTTCCGGTAGGAAACCCAAATCCACGTATAGAGCAATTTTAATCTAAGAATTAGAGAGTACACATGGAACATTTAGATTAAAAAGAAATCTAGTTTTCCCAATGGACACCTAGCTGAATACAATCATTTATCCATAATGTGGATATAAGAAATATTTTAACTGCAATATCCTTTTCTGCTTGAAAAGGTCCAAAAATACGGATTTTATGGTTTTTTGTTTTTAGCATAGGTTCCCATTTTATGGCCTCACATCCTAAGACTGTCGAAAGACTATTTCCCTCATTATCAAACATTTTAGCATGGTTAGATATTTAGATTAAAGCAAGGGTTATAAAAATGAAATTTGAGTTTGTTTTTCTAGTCAACACTCAAGTCTTTTTTACATCTTTTGAACGTGATCGCCTCCAAGTGCTCATGACTTATTGCAACCTTTTTCAAAAAATGACTTTTACTTTGTGTTGTCTCAATTTTCGATTCAAAAACCTGATTTTTGTAAGTTGATTTCCCAATTAAGACTATAAAACAAGGTTTTGCCACTTTGTGCTATAGTTTAAGTGGCAACTGCCTTTCATGTTTTTCTGATTTAGAAAATGCGTTCTATATACTTATTTAGAAATAGAGAGTAGAATGTTTGAATGAAAATAGCACAGCATTGGATCAACTCCAGCAAAAAAACAACCTGGATTTTAAACTCCACTAAACACTCTTTATACTTGAAGAACCAGAAAAGAAAAAGGTCCAAAATATGTGGGTCAATTCAAGAAAAAAAATCTGTTTGTATATTTCTAAAATATGCAGGGAAAAAAAGAGCCAAACCGAACTGCAGTGGGCACAGAGTAAAGTAGTTTAATTTAAACCTACAAATCCACATGGGACGGGATCTGAAGGAATTCCAATAACTGTTCAATAGGAGAGAAACGGGCAGAGATCAATTTTTTTGATACAATTTTTATCTATGACTGTGCATTATGTACTTAAAGGGGCATTCATGATCTGTAACCTCGTCCCCAGACTTATCTAAAAAAGTTGAGATTTTATTATCTCTGACCTGTTAGCTTTAATCCCATGTACCTAATCTTATGTGCAATTCGGTCTCAGATCTGTAAGAATTCCAATTTTAAAAACAGAAATTTCAACCTAGGGCCTGGGGACTGTGGGAAAATAAGCATGTCCTAAAAAATGGCAAGATCGGAATCAAGTAAATTTTGTGAATACAACTCTTCTCAATGATATCTAATGAACAATGAATCAAAACAGAAGGTGCTGATATCATGAAATGCACCTTTGTTGATGTAGGACTCTACACATAAAATAGTCAGGGTATCTAGTATTTATATGGTAGTGTACTGAGCATTATTTTCTCCTTCCCTTCCTCTCTCCCAAACCCCCTTCCTTCTTCCTTCCTTCCCTCTTCCTCCTCATCTTCCCTCCCTTCCTAACTCTCTCCCACTTTCTTTCTCTCTCATCTCTCAAATGGGCAGCCCTTGTTTGTGAAACCAAGGAACTTTCCCCACATGATTGACAGGGGCTGGTGATACACTGACAGGGGTTTAAAAAAATAGCAACTAATTATATATATATTAAAAATATTAAAAAGCAATACAAAGGTAGGAGTGGGACTGGATCTCAATCAGTGGCAGCAGAAAAACATGTTTCAAAGCACAGGGGCCAAATTGCTTCTTGGTGCTCGGTGGTCTGGGATTATTTCAAACTTGGACCAAATTTATCAGATGTTTTACCACAAGTGGAGGGACCCAAAAACCCCCACATCCGTAATGCCACCACCGATCTCAATCTATAGAGAGTTTTATATTTTTTATTTGTTTTGTTTTACATTTATTGGGAGGTAGTGGTATAGGCCTATGGGATGTGCGCGCCCATAAGACCCTCATTTCAGGCTCTTTTCAGTTCCAGTTATTCCCATTTTAGGAACATTTCGGTTCCAGAGAGACCTTACTTTCCATGTTCCAAAGCCATAGATTCTCCCAAACAAATCTACTCAAATCATCAGTGCTGGAGCTCAATTTTTGAAATTCGGGTGGCACATTCCTACCCAAAAAGTTGGTACTATATCTCAATCAGTGGCAGCAGAACATGTTTCAAAGCACAGGGGCCAAATTGCTTCTTGGTGCTCGGTGGTCTGGGATTATTTCAAAATTGGACCAAATTTACCAGATTTTGTTCCAAAAGTGGAGGCCCAAAAACACCCCTTCCAAAAGTGAAGGGGACATTCACCGACATTGGCCCCCTGGACACCCCTCCTCCAGTCCTGCCGCCACTCATCTCAATCTATAACAAGTCCTATCTGGGGGGCTCACATTGGGAGGTATGTGCCGCCTATAAGACCCTCATATTCTGACTGCACTAGGGGTCTAAAAATCTAACCTTAAATCCCATATTTGTAACCATGTTATAATGATATTTTTTTGTGTAAGATATCTTATCTAAAAAACATTTAAAGTCACCACAGTGAACTATCAGGGACAATTTTAACCAAATTTGGTACTAGTCTTCTACATAGACATAGTATGCAACTTCATATTTCCATGGCATAGGATTTAGTTGTATTATTTTTACTGACTTGGGTGCAGTGTCCATATACAATACTTTGAACAATAATTGTGACTGGTCGGAACTGTAATGTCATATTAGAACACACTTTCACACAGGAAGCTGCAGACGTCATGGCTTTTCACGGTAGCTGTAACAGTACAAACTACCAAAGCATATTTGCACTTCCAATAATTGAAAAGGTTAGGTGCTTGTTCCGATTTATGTCTATTGGCCCATTCCATATCAACAAATCGAGATGTGCACCGCAGCACGTCGTTGATTTTTTTCGTTTTAAGTGTGGTGGTAGACAATGATAGATTGAAAATGCCTGAAATTTTGAGCGTCATAGTCCATTTCGTTTTCTCACTAGAGCAATTGGAAATTTTAGGGGGTCACCATCAAAAGTGCTGCCCAATGTGAAAGACTTTGTTGAGAGGGTCACAAATATATGGAGCCCTCCACAACTTTGAAAATCACCATCTTGGGTAAAATGGTGTAAAAAATTAAAATCTGGCATCTGGGGGCGCAGGTTCATAGCACGTTTTACTTTTAGAGTTATTGAGGCGTAAATATGCGCTTTTTTCATTTGGGGCAAATCTGGGCTGGGGGCTCCATAACTCCAAAAGAAAGAACATTTTATCGCCCATCTTTTTGGTCAATCAATTTTACATAGTAGAACTTTAAACCATACAATTATAAAACCCATTAAAAAAGTAAGGGAGGTACATCCCTTGAAAATGGTAATTGTACTTTTTTGATATATTTTGACCCCCCTGAAAACCAACGTTGACATTCGACAAAACCCCTCTACTTCAAATATGTTGAAGATATATCATTAACCAACTTTCCTTGAAGACTACTGGGTATCTTTATTTTTTCACAACACATACACACTCAAAGTACCACACAAAGGTATATGTGACCCAGAGGTCATTGTACATGCAGTGTATTATCACCCAATATACAGTCCATGGGGAAATCAGCAAAAGTGTCTTGTGCTGAACAATGAAGACATCAAGACACCAAGCTGGTTCTTTCAAGAATAGAGCTTTATGATGTATCTTCAACATATCTGAAGTAGAGGGGTGATTCATATTTCAACAATGATTTTCAGGGGGGCCAGTATATGTCAAAATGCAAAATTAGGATTTTTTCCATAGGGTGTAACTCACTTATTAATTACCTTATGTGCCTTAAATTATTTTACTGGCAGAAAATCCTGCTGTGTGACTCAGATTAACAAGAAAATGGACATTAAAATATTGTTATACTGAGTTCGTGACCCCCCCAACTAGGTCCCAGATGAAAGATCTTGCATTTTTACATGAAATACTGTAAAAGTAAAGGAGCTATCGACAGCAAATCTTTGTGTCAGAAATTTGAAAATTCCTACACCAACAAAATACCCCACAGAACTCGATAAAAGATTTTTCAAAAAATTTGGGAAAGGTTTTCTCATTACAAGTTATAGCCCTCTCAAAATTGTATTCGCTTCGCACAGCATTTTAAATGGTGACCCCCCTTAAATTTCGGTGCTCCTGCAGGAAAAGGAATGGATTTGGAAGCTCAAATTTCAGGATTTTCATTTCCTACCAATATCTATCATCACACCAAAAAAGAAAAAAATCCATGACATTCTGCGGTGCACATCTCGATGTTTGGACATGCAATAGCCCTATTGTTTTCTCTACTTGATATGAGAGGCCTGGCACTTGGCACATACTCCCCGTCAAGTACCGTGGGAAACAAACTGTCGGTTTTGTTTCGATACGCGATAATGCATAGTGCAACCCCCTCTGCACTACTGTGCTAATATTGATGGTTAACCACTAAAACGTTAGTTTTTTTTTTGTCTATATCTTGAAAATAAATGGATTTGAAAGCGAAATTTCAGGACACAATGATCAAAATACGGCCTTTCATCGGATATCAAAATTGATAGTACTCCGGGTAACTCAGGGGGGTCCCAAGGAATCGTACACGCCACCTTTACTGTCCTTGGAATTTCTTTATCTGATTAAAAAGTGACTAAACGGGGAACGAACAGAGACGCGTTACCTGGTTCTAGCAGCCTTGTATTTTGCATCCAACTTCAAGTTGAGATTGACTATCACTACCTGCATGTGGTGGCAGGTCAAAGATACTGGAATTGTCACATTTAATTCTCACAATTCGGAATAAAGAAATGCGATCTTTCCTAAGGCATCAGTGGAAAATGGACATCCAAAGCTCGCGCAATACAATATTACAAGGAACCGTTCACTGATCATTTATTTTTTAATATAATGTTATTTTAAGAAGAGTATAGTATTCTGCCACATCTACGAATTCGGCAACGTGGGTGGCCGACTACTAAATATCCTCCCGATTATTTGATTTTATTTGCAGGGCGGGCTGGGTAGTGGCTCATCACTCGCCTTTCACCCAATTGTCCGGTTCGATTCCCCGCAGAGCCCGTGTCAGTAACTTGAATTTGGTTGCCGATCCGTACCTGTCCTCGCAGGTTTTCTCTAAGAACTTTGTTTTTCCTCCTGCATCTAACATGAACTTCTTTCCATAAAGCTTTTTTGTCATTCTGGATTTACTCATTGTGGTTGTAGCAGCCTAAGGCACTCCAAAGCAGCGCCATGAGCCCTTCGGTGGATTTGTCGCATGTTTATACGATTGTAATATTATTAAATCCTTTGCTTTACTTTCAATCACAACACAACTCGTTTGTGCAGTTTGTTTTTAACATGATCTCACTACCTGCATGTTAATCCAATTGTGACTTGGACGGTGATGTCAACCCTTGCGGTAAAAAATTTGTCTGGCAAGGGTGACCACTGGTGGTGCACAGGGTTGTAGCTATTCACTTTTAGTGGGTGTGTTTATTATGACGAAAATTTTGAACATATTTTATAATGTTATGCCTAAAATTGTCAATACTTGAATAAATGATTACAATTGTCCACTTTTTGCTCTTTGAGTGGTGGGCCTCTAGAGTAATTAGTATTTAGTGGTGGGTTCTGAAGAACTGAGTGGTGGCTTCTGCTGCCCACCACCGCCCCCTGTAGCTACATACCTTTGGTGCACGTATTTGCAAAATGCGAGAATTGATATCACAACATCGTACAATCATTTAAACTTTAATACTGTGATTATGTGTGCAGAGTTTTAACATCAGTTCGCTGCTTCAGATTGGAGGGGAAATGCAACATTTATATACTATCTTGTCTACCTGTGGTGCCTGATTATACCAGACGAATATGGACACTTATATGGTAAATTGAAAGGGTGGGGGATTTTGCTGTGTATGGAAGGCAGGGCATATCTGGCACAAGAAGTGGGTTATGCCTCAAGTGTGCTCTCACCTAATTTATAAATGGAGCTCGTCCATATAAGTGTCTTCTAAAAATAGTGGATTTCCTCATAAGGTGTGAAAGTGACTTGCACACACACACACACATTACTCTATAAATATCCTCCCTAAATTACAAACCTGATCAAAATGAAAAAAAAATCGAGCCCATCTGTATACTGTAGATTAGGGGCACATTGACAAAAGATCTGCAGTGTTTTGGTAACTTCATAAGTTGACTAAATCTTGTATTTTAAACATTGGATGTGGCAAATCATTATTTGTATAACACTAACACTCACCTGGGCGACTAAGTAGAGATCTCTCTCAAGGAAATCGACCTACTTATGAAGTTAACCCAGACTGAATGACAACTCAAGATGTTCAATTTGCATGCATTCAAAACAAACTCTCTACTTATTCTTTATGCATTTCAAATGAGAGTGCTTCAAAATGGCACCTGGTATATCCGATTTCATCTAGAAGATCCCTTGGCAAGATTGGATTTACAAAAAAGTGAAGCTTACAAGTTACATTTTAACACTGACAGGCATAACATGGGATGTATGACATGGGTGTGGTGTGAGAATCATTTGACCATTGCATGAATGTTTTTACTACCAAGCCAATGCCTACAGCCAATGCCTACAGCTTAGCAATATTCAATTATAAAGTGTTGCTATGACAGATCTTTTCAAATCTTTTTGCAAATTATGGATGTCTCTGGCAATGTTACTTCTTATACCCAAAATAATATTTGCATAACTTTTCAACAAGCAAAACAAAATGAAGTTATTTTCAAATGTCACTTTTAGGCAGTTTTTCTTTTTTTCTCTCTGTTTTTTCTTCTTTCCACAATGTTACATGTTTTTTTTCCATGTATATTTTAATGGATAGAAAAATAGCATTTGAATAATTTTACCCCAGGTATGAATAAATCTTTATATGACATCAATCATATTTCCTGATCTAACATTTGAGTGTCAAAAAAGAAAATGGCCATGTCAGTTATGGTAAACGTTCATAATAAATTATACCCAAAATAAATTTGATATTTCATAAGTTCAGAAACAAAGAATAAGTCCTCAAGACATAAACAACTACATATGAGAAAGCCAGAATTTGGTTAAATCCAATCCATGTGCTACAGGATATTTGCAATTCATTAGAGGCAACATCATATTACTTTTAATGTTTCCTTCCCTGCTCTTTGCTTTTCTTCCGCTTTCTCTTCCTTGAGATTCTCAAGTTGCCTTATAAAACGGTAAATGCCAACTTGCATCATGGTTCAGAGGCCTTGCACAAAGAGCTCTGACATACATAGGGGCCGTCTGCTTTCTAGGTTTTTATTAAGATCTACTCCACCTTCCCTGAAAAAAGGCAACCAAATATATGCAAGATTCTCACTTTATAAAAATAACAAATTGCACTTTCTTTGCACAAACTTCAGATTTCCCCCACTCCAATTTCTGATGCCACCTATGATTATGGTTCTAATTCTTAAACAAATTTCAGAATTGTTGCCTCTACCTAAAATGTACTTTCTCCCCCTCCTCTGCATGTTTTCCTGGTGCCATCACTGATTATAGTTCAAAGTTAAAGCATTTACATTTTGCTTATTATGTACATACTATAACTTAAAATTAGTGAGACTAAATTCCTTTAAAAAGATGCTTCTTCCGATTTTTGTCTATCGTGTTCTCTACTTGATATGCATGGGAGCCTGACACTTGTATATGCTGACCAACAATTACTGTGGGAAACAACTTGCAGTTTTGATGTTAGACGCGATAATGCATAGCTCAATGTCCTATTCACTATTGTGATGGTTAACCATTAATACAGCAGTTTTTTTGTCAGTATCTTGGGAAAGAAATGAATTTTGAAGCTGAAATTTCAGGAGGGCAATGAGAAAATATGGCTTTTCATCCGATATGAAAATTGATACTACTTCCGGTTAAATCTGGGGGGGGTCCCAAAAACCATCGGAACAAGCACCTTTAAAGCATTCATTGTCTACATTGCCTGTATAAAAGACTAGTCTACAAGTACAATTTGAGAGCCTTCATCCCAAAGTCTGAATGCCTTTTTACAAATCCAAGTTTTATAAAAATTAATAAAGTCATCCCCATCAAAAATGGCTAACCGGTCTCTTGCCAATCATATTTTTTTATGCGAATAAACAGTTAAGAGACTCATATGGCCCATATAAAGATAGAGCTTTCTGAACCTTTTTTCCCCTGTGTATATTTCTTTAACTCATATCCAGGAATCACTGGGTAACTTGTGTCAGTATTCACTATGTATATAGACAATGAACTCTGCCAGGAAACCGAGACAATGTGTTATGTTGGTCATGGTTGTACATGGACTTGTTGTTGGTCGGTTGATTTTGATTGAGAAATCCGTCTTATTTTATCAAAAATAGTTATATTTTATTGTAATGTTTATTTCTTGGGCTGATATTCTGCACAGGCAATAGTAATTCTCATTTGTAATTTCAAAGCAGCACAATAGACCAGCTAAACAATATGCCATAATATAAATTACCAGGAAAGAGGTGGGGTATAACCTACAAACATTTTCTAATGAGTGACTTGCTTTCTTTGCACACTATGATTAACCAATTGAAAATACTCTTATGGACTGATCCACTTGAATCATAGGTGTAACGGATGGACGGGCAAAATCAGATTACTAATACCTGTCCTTGTTTGCCTCTCTCATATTACCCTTTGATTAAGTGGTATGGACCAATGATCTGAGCCTTTATGTATTGCAGCAATATTGGAATTCAACAATTTGTTGTTCATAAAAAGTTCCCTTAAGTCAAACAGCCTTATCAAAAAGTACTGCCTAAATCACACAATTAAAAATTTGATGTAAGCCTTGGTTATCTGAACAGGCACATTCATGAACATATAAGTCATCCATTCCCCTAAAACTAAAATGCAGAAGAAATTGGGTCCAACTACAAGTGGGTAATTACATATCTGGGACGAACAGTAATATTTACCCCAAGGTTAACAGGCCAGACACCGGTCCGCTCAAGTGGAAAAATTGATAACATAGCAAACAACACAAATGTTGTTTGTTATTTTAGTAAACATGCCAAGGTAAAGTGGAAAATCGCGTTCCTTCAGGCCATGAAGCTGGGCATAGCAATTATGAAGTTTTATTGCATGAGAACTTGAGTCTCGCTTCACAGACGGTGCTTCAAGGGTGAGAGCGGAGGACTCTGCATTGCGTGTCTAGTCCCTTCGATGGCGTTCAAAACGTGTCTGTTAGATACTCAGTATGTATGCCAATCTCAATGCTATCCAATTAATATGCTCACCACAAGCAACCGTTCCGTGCTCCAATCTTGGGTTATAATACTGGGAGTACCGTAGGGGATGGAGTTAAAATAGGCTAAACCCCAAGGTGACTGAAGCACACAGAGACACTGCTCGTAATATGTTGTACTGTGAGTGCACGCACCCAAGGTGTTATCAAGCTGGGTCCGCTATTATCATTGCTCTTGAAGATGAGAAAAAGTGCGGAGTAACCTCTAGAGTAGGTCAATATAGTCTGTTTAAGGTTAATTACTCATTAATAGTACTTTGTAATGAGCCTTGCACTTTTCCTAGACTACCATTGTACTGTTTGGCGATGACGATACATCTGACTGTCGCTGCTCTTTTGGGATACAACCCGCCCTTGTCTTATGATTATGTTATTTTGAGTCTGTTGTTGCTGTTTCAGTCTTACGAGCATAAACTATAGGAGTTATTTAAATTTGTCCTTCTATAGTACAAATGACTTCTAACCACCAGCTTAACCAAGTGAACATCCTTTAATAGAGTTATTTCCCCTACTACACGGATACATGGCCTAATGTTTCTCAAAATACGATCCAAATATAATTAACAAAACCAGGATTGCCACGGTCAGGGCCAGCCAACTCACGATTAAGTGGTCATCTAATTAATATTGATACAAAAGCCAGGAAATGGCAATTTAATTGTAACGACACCTTGATGCGGATGAGTACACTCCGTGTCAATTATTACCGACTGACCTAATTTACCGAGGGCCAAAACTGAAACCTCGTTGATCAACACAGTGCATACACGGGGAGGTGTGTAAAAGGTCGTTTGAGCATAAAACAATGGGTGGCATGTACTTTGAAGTGTGTTGAAGTGCGTTTCCCTCAATAAAAGTGCAAGGGGTGGGGTTGATAGTCAATTGCCTCTATGTCAGAGTACTCTTACACCCTGCATCATCTAAATTAGGGAGTTCAGCTAAAGAGATATTGCCTACGGGGTTCACAGAACTATAATATCAAAATTTTTCCTGCTACCTCTGGCCGAATCCAATTCCACACCACTGGGAGGAAAATTAAATACTTGTCCCGATATATCAACCGTTCTTCTCCCATTAAAAATGAAAATGCAATCCAAAACACTTTAGCCGCGAGTGATTGGTCTTACATATAACAATCAATGAAGTTGCGATTTGTTTTGAGCGGTAGATGAATAGACAAATAGGAAACCTAATCGCTTGTTAATCAATATGGCAGTATGTCATTACTGAATGATTTACTTCTCTGGGGCATACCTGGTTGGCACACTTGTCTCTTTATTACAATTCCATATCTTTTACATGCTATGTGTATGCTAGTAGGTCTCCTAGGAGAACTTGATGATAGTGCTGTTATAATAGCTATAGCAGAAAGGGTTCTGGAAAAATGCTTCTGATAAATAATGAATTCAATTTTGAATTAAAAATAAAAATAAAGAACATGAAACCCAAATACGACAATAAAAACGAAAACTGCATACGAGGTTGACAATCACAAGGGAGAATTTTTTTTTTCAGCCACTGAATGAAATATTATTAAAGAATTTCTTAATTTGCTGTTCAAATTACAATTGTCTTTATTACTAAAGGTTACTATTACTCCCCGCCTAAAAAAAATACGATTAAATTACGTATAAATAAGGTATGTAGGTATGAAACAGGTGAATTATAAAAATAAATGCAGGAGCGGTGTTCGCGTAATGTGTTTGCTTATTGACTGTATCCGTAAGCATGAAAACGAAGCTTGATGTGGAAGTTTAAGAGATTTATCAGCTGGCTTGGCGCGTTCATTTGAAAAGCAAGTTTGAGCACGTTGATGGCCATTTCAACATCGTTCGGAATTTTTAGGCGGGGAAGGGGGGAGTATATGTTGGCTGCACAGTACAAATATTGACTTTATGAAGGATGTTGTACAATTTTGAGTAAGGAATAGATTGCTTAGTAGAAAATTTTAAAAATCACATTTCTCAAAAGCAGTATTAACAGCAGAATTCTGTAATATTTCTTTCAGTGCTGAGTACGTCCTTCTGATTTTCAACCCTCGATATGTTATACTAGCCTGATTAAATTGGCTGGTGAATGGTGAAGTGGACCACCCCTCCCCCCCCCCACAAACACACACACACACACAATCCGGGTTCGGAAAACTTCCGGAAGAAACTTATGTCTTCCGGACGAAGACGAAACTGGAAAAGGTGTTTCTTCCAGTTCTCGGAAGAAACTGGAAGAAATAAAGAAATGTATTATGAAACAACATACTAAATCTAACTTTGATGCTTAGTGTGAGAACCTGGGTTAGGGAGACTAACATTTTGTTTTAAGAATTGAAAGATGTTCAAGTCTGTTTACAATAATTTGCAAGCATTTAAAATATAATCAGGAGTACCTTTCAAGGTGACCCTGACAAAAGTGAGTTTGACATTTTTTACAAGTTTAGCCATTTTTACCCAATAACTCTAAAACCAATGGTCAGAGATGGTACAAAGTATACATTTTGGAATACCTTGTGACTAGACGGACCAATATGGCATACCATTTCAACATGGACTTGGGTAACATTAAAAGTTGACCCCTGTGTAACTTAAATTGGCCCCTATTGAAAAGGACACCACAATTGAGACCACTAACTAACTTGCATTGATGTAGAGGGTCCTACTAACTACAAAGGTGTCAAACATTGAGGTAGTCGGGCAGGAAACGAACTCCTTCAATAAGGACCCTATGATATTCTGCTCCTGCTCTAACACTAAATGATAAAACGAGTTGTGTCCAAAAGTGTTATTCGTGGCTTCATAATTTAATTATATATTATTCAAAATGTTCCTAAGCAATAACGTATAAAAATATGGAGATCAGATGTGTAGATATAGGTGAAATATCGTCAGTTTTGGTTATTGAGGTCACAAAAACTTAAAATGATAGACTGAGGTTTTGTGTCCAAAAGTTATTAGTTGCTTCATTAGATATTTAAGAAAAAAATCAAGTGTTTGCTATATCGTGACATGGCCATATAAGAGACCATCTTGGATGTAAGGCTGCTATTAAAAACTGACGTGGCATTGGGTTTCATGTGTCAAAAGTAGGTATCTAGTTGCTTCTATACTAATGTGTACAAACAATTATTAGGTATATGTGAAAAATTGCCACATTCTGGGTTTGAAGGATGTTAAAAAATTGACAATGGTAGATATGGTTTCTCATGTTTAAACTTTTTTTAAGATGTCTAGTTGCTTATTTATATTTTCATTAAAAATTTCATGCGTATACCACATTCCTTATTAGGTATTTGATTATTTGTACGCAGTCGCCATTTTGTCAAGATTTTGGATTGAAGCATGTTAAAATTTATAATAAAAAATTATTATACCTGTACTCCCTAGAGGGAAAAGACTACCAACCTGACGTACTGCAAGAAAGGGAGGTAGTGCAATTGCTGTTAGATCTAGGAGCAATTTCACTTAAACAACAAGGCGAAAGTTTGCTCCTTGATTTTTGAAAAGTGGAAAATGGCATTGGGATTTAAGGGATATAGCGTGCTTCATTTATAGTTTTATTAAGAATTTCCTATCATGCATAACATTATGAAAAAATCACCCAGTTTAGGATATGAGAGTGATTATAATGGCCATATTAGCCGCATGCATCTTCGATTTGAATTGTTACCAAAGCAAAAATAATTATGAGTTCCTTGTGTTAAAGAGAATAACAGATGTTTCTTATGTTTTGATTACAAATATTATAACATGGATCCCATGGCTGTATGAAAAATATGCAACCCACTATTTTAGGGTCAGTTCTTACGGTTTCCTTGGTATTTTCATTCAAATTCTTATGGTATAACATACGTAAGGATAAGTTTAGCAAGTTTGGCTCTTGTTAGTACTTACAAGGGTCATTATTAGCCCCATGTGGGTGAAGGGTCTAAAAACGAAAGTAATAGACAAGAGATCATGTGTAGTTGCTTCGGGGGGGGTTTTGATTTATTTATATTTTCTTCAAAATCCAGATGCATATAACTAATTATACGTAGGTATTAAGAAGAATTGCCAGTCGGGGTATTGATAGATTAAGAGTGCTAATTATACGCAATTGTCATTGTGCATTGTCGAAATGGATTTGAGTTTTTCAAGTGTACAAAATTATAATTTATTTGTACAATTTTTTATAAAAATTAAAATTTATGATTTTTGTATTCAAATTTCCTAATGTGTATAAAATAAGAATAAATACGGTATGAAAAATCACCAGATTAAGCAATTGAAAGTGCTTACAGAAGCTATTATATAGCCCACTATTTGTGGATTTAAGTATGTTTTCTCACCATAAATGGTAAATGAGTTCCTTTGGTCCAGTATACATCAGGTGTTGTTTTTAATTGTTATCAAAATATTGTATTTTTCATTCAATTTATGGCACCACGGGCCCAAATCACAAAAGTTGTCTTCCTTGGGGCCATGGGTAACTCATTAAACATAATTAGGTACAAAATACAATATCTTAAGATAAACAAGTAAAGGAATACATACAAGCAAGGCAACCCTAATAGACAACATAAACAAAAGACCAAAAACAAATTAAAACAGCAATTTAACAAGTAAAAAATCTTGATTTTATTCGTGAATATATTCAAAGTGATAGACTGGTGAATATTCTCATCAAGGTTGTTCGAATATATTGCACCTCGATAGGAAGAACTACGTTTTTGTAGTCTGTTGTAGGTAGAGAATGAACATTATATTATGACATGGATCTATGTGAAAAAACATACACAATTTGACTATTATCAGTGCCTTACGGTGGCCGCCATCTGGGATCCAGGGTGTTTAGCAACACAGAAAAGTTGGAATTTATTCTCTTGCAGAGTATTAAATGTAATGTTTCTGCCCCAAATGGTTAATAACTTAGGTAGTTGGTCACGGTTTGTATTAAATTACCAATTCTGTTAAAGCGTTTTCGGCGGCCATATTGGTCGCCATCTTGGATTGATCAGTATGTAACAAAAAGAAAATGTAAGATGTGGGTCTAGATCCACAAGATCTACACCCATGAATTTGAATCATAGTCATCTGGATTAGTGTTAATGCAGCGTTTATATTCATGCATAGCTTTGGCGGCCATTTTGGACGCCAGTCTTGGATTTGTTTAAGGTGATTGCCATATTTATTAATTCAGCTTTTTTAACTCTTTGGGTATCGAAAAATATGGGTATTGTCGGCAATTTGGACCTCATACTGCGTTTCAGAATTCTAATTATAATGGAATTTATGTATTTTGCGGCATCTTGCGAGTTGACACCCTAAAAAACGCTTTTAAAAATTCCAAAGATATTTTTTTCACATGTTACACCCAAAACACAATGACTCAAGAAGAATTTGCTTGACAGAAAAAAAACACGAAAATACATTAAGAACCATACTTATACGTAATACTCAAGGTTAAATTGCTGGTTAAAGCGACATGAGGAGTGTTCCAGAAAGAAGCGCCCCATTTTTCTAGAAACTAGTTTTTTACACCATCGGATTAGCATGCTTACCCAATGTGTATCACACATGAGTGAAGAAGGCCGATACGCCGTCTGTAGTAATAAGATGATGATTTAGTAGTTCTGTCTACACGACAGAAAGTCCAAAGAATTGGTTTTCTATAGGGAACAATTCCGATAGCAGGCAAGTTCAAAACAAGGTATGCGGTTTGCTTTTGACCTGTTTGTCCAATAACCTTCCAAACGTTCTCAGTAGGTGGTATACAACCGATCCAGTGAAATTTGAGGAGAAAATTCATATCCTAAAAAAAATCTCTCCTGTCACTTTACATGCTTGTCCGTTATTCAATGAGACTGCAAATTGAGACATGGAAATATAGGGAATTTTGTTTATTATCAATGTTACTCACTTCCATATGGGATGTGAATTGGCTGTGGTCTCAGGACAACTTTTTTCCATAATATACATTTATGTATATAATTGGGACACATTTCCTTATTATAATCACTGCCTAAATGTGTCATTTTGTGTTTGTTTAATGTCAGCAAAGAATATACTACACTTAACATGTTCTTGAATTTTGAGGCTATAGAGGAGAAGGAGGCTAGTAGTATTTAACGGACATCATAACACTATAGTGTATTTTTAGTGTCACGCAGATACCTTTATTTCAATTCACTTATTATCATATACAATGTAGGGAAGAAAGCCCAGTTTTAGAAGCAGGAGGAAACCGGAGTTCCCGGAAAAAAACTTTGAGGCTGAGTATGGAATGGAAAACCAAACGCACGTGATGAAAATGCAGGCCCGACCGAGGGTAAAACCTGGGACCACAGTGGTGCAAAGCGAGGGAAGACCCACTATGCTAACCCGACCACCCTGTGTGCACAATAGACCTTTCAAATGACATGTTCAGAGCAAAATACAATGTACGCGAGCATTCTTATTCACTCGCGTACATTAAAGAGCGCTTGTCAGTGATGCGTATACGCAAAGGCGAATATGCGTAAGTGCTTCGCTCAAATGTATATGTGATGACCTGGTAGGTTGCTTAATGGGGTCATGTTCGGTTAAACTTCATTTTGAAAAGGTCTGTTCCCTTGGGTAATAAGTTATGGACACAACACAATTAGATGACATCTTTTGGGCTTTGCGCTCAATCTGGGAAAATAGTGAACCACTATTGATGTGTTTAAAACGTAAAAGCATATTAGCACATTTTGTTTGAAGAGTGCCCAATTTTTAAACAATTTGAGATTTGTAAACGGTGGGGCATTGGTAACTGGCTAGTAAAAACTATACCTGTGATGGCTAAGCTCGAAAAATGTCTGTCTCACAAACGAGGAATTTTGTAATCAGGAAATTATTATTCAGGATCCAATAATCATTCAACGGCTGCTGGAAACTGCCATTCCAATGTGAAATAGCGGGAAATAGCACCATGTACGGTCTACGCTATCCATTAATTGTTTTATGGTTCAGGGGAAGTCAAGTTAGAGGTTATTTTGACGAGGTGGCACTATTTGATCAGGGACGGACATAAACATAGATTTCCAGCTATGCCGTTTAAGTCCAATTGGGATCCCATTCTATAACAAAATCGCTTATTTTATGATAATCTACGCATTTTTAGCATTCCGTTCGCAGGTAAGTTTCATAGACAATTACAAACGCAACTGTGGACAAAATATTCAAATTTTTAAAATTGGGGGCTTCTTCAAAAAATGTGCATTATTGTTTAAAGTTCACCCTACCCACAAGTGATGGCTCAATTGAAAGCCTGAGCCTTCCCATGACGCTACCCATCCCCTTTCCCATAATCAAATGGTGTGTATTTAACAGGGCTGTGGGGGGGGGGGTGATGACAAAACTCTGATCAATGCTGATATGGGGGTGAGGGAAAGTTTCACCTACTTCTCAAAAGTATTCCAACACTCATTCCCTAGATTGTAGCTCCTACTGTTGGTTTCAGTCTGTTTCGAGAGAAAATATTAAAACGTTCAGGAAAATAGACTCATTCAAAGACTAAGTGCAACTCCTCGTGTAAGAATTACTGGAAATTTACTTTGCGATTAAATATTATAATTACAGTATTATATTGTCTTTAAAAGACTTGGTGTAGTAATGCCGTGGAAGGGGGAACCACAGCCAACCCTTTCCTTGCAAGGGAACAATTGCCCAGAAGTACGACATTCCCAATCACTGGCCAAAAAATCTAGCTCACAGGTGTGAAAAAGGTGATTTGCATGAATACTAGATCATCTTTTCCTTCACAATTTCACCAAAAACATTTGCGGGGGGGGGGGGAGATTCGCCCCCTGCCACACCCTGTGGCTATGCCTTTACTCTTTTGTGTCAAGGAGCAAGCAAGCAACACAATGCTCTGTAAGTGTGAGAAAGGTTTCACACAGCTGTTTGACCCTGTGCAAAGTGTCTCTCTTATTTTTAGAGCAATTTTAAGCATGGCGACACAATTTTGAAACTGAATAGTAGGACAGCAAGAGATATTCACATCCGCAAAAATCAGAAAATCTGATTGCGGGCTTGCCATGATATGCCTTTAAAGGTCATAATTTGTATGTTTTAGAGTGCCCTCTATATGGCCTATTTCCATAGAAAGATGTAAAAAATTAAAAAAAAATTTTTCTGAAAAATTGTTGTATTGTCCGCCAATGAAATCAATCAAATTTACAAAGGAGTAGTTCATGACATAAAGACAGCCAACCTTAGTCCTCAAAAGTGTGTCGCATTGCATACTGTTGTTTTATTCTTATGTCATAATAATGAGACTCTCCAACAGCTGTGTTTAACCGATTACTCTCATGTAAAACCTGTAGTGGTGGGACGTAAATCAGTTTCCTATGCAGCAACACAGACAAATGGCGGGCTGCTTTTTACAGACAGTATGGTCCATTAAACACCACCCATCAATCACAGAAATAAATTTATTTCAGCATCCGCTAAAACTTTTGGTACGTTTTAAATCTCGACATTAAAATATGATTGATAACTCACTCTCTCACTAAAGGAAAGAGCTTTTACATTATCCAAAGGAGGAGGAAACATTCATCATCATTACATGAAAGTTAAACTTAATTGCTTTTTCTTCAATGTCATTATCGGTTTTATTTTGAGTACTTAAAATTCAATAAAATATGTCTGGTCCCTGAATTAACATGGGTCTGTGACGCCAAAGAAGGCTGCATTAAAGCACCATTACCATATGTCACGCAGTTTAATACACATATATTGCTATAAATATGGGATAATTGAATTACGTTGCATAGCAGTGGATGATACAGTTACTTTCTGTATGCAATACAAACTTGCAACAAACTATAATTGCAGCCATACTCAGCTCCCTTGGACTGTTTTGCATCAAAAAATGCATGTATGCTGTGATATATTGCAGCCTTATACACGTATTTCCATACGGTATTGCTGTCATGGTGTTGCTTGGTGGGAGTGTTGGAAAAATTCTGTGTTAAGGCGACTAAAAAAAAAAAAAACCCCGGTTTTTTTTTTTTTTTTTAATTTTTTAGTTTTTTTTTAGTTATTATTCCAAAAATCATGTAAAATCGCCTGTTTTTAGCCCAAAATTTTTCAATTTTGCTCATTTCTTTTAGAAAATTTGAAAAAAACAAAATCTCCTATTTTTTGGATGTGGGGGCTCGATT
The DNA here is from genome assembly GCA_023653785.1 of Ophioderma brevispina. NCBI lineage: Eukaryota > Metazoa > Echinodermata > Ophiuroidea > Amphilepidida > Ophiodermatidae > Ophioderma > Ophioderma brevispina. Next base: position 34,344 of record JAMKCH010003182.1, read on the forward strand.
TGGGCATTGCCTAAAAACAGGTTTTTTTTTGTCCCTAACCCCCTGATGTCTACGGCCGGATTTTTGGTTAAACTTGGTTTATTTTATTATTTGAGCCAATCAGAGAACATGGTAAGAAAAACGAAGGTGTATAGAAGGCCCATTCTGATTGGCTTATTACATGATATAACATGATATGAGTAACCAATCAGAGGCAGGGTTCACACTAGGTTTTGAAAATAGTGCGTCTACTTGGATGCAAATATGTTTCCCTGTGGTTGCAAAAGTGCGTCCACATAGACGCAACATTTTACTTAATCTAGACCAAAGTGCGTCCACCTCTGAAAAAGTGCATCTATGACGCAAAAACGCACACTATGTGAACCCTGATCAGAGGTACTGCAAGAAAGGTGGTAGACCTCAGGGGGTTAAGGGATTCTGAATTAAGGTATGGAGAAGATGAAACCTTGCCATGTTACTCTTTAAGTTCTGAAATTAAGCACTGCATGTTAGGCAAAAAACAAAAAAACAAGTTTGTTCCAGTAGACCGGGTGCATTTCTTTTCGAGCCATTTTAACTGCATTTGGGTTTTTTATTGAATGAAGTCAGAAAATTGTTTTTTTTTTTGACAAAAAATGCCTCAAAGATAGAAAATTTCATTTTATTTTCTCAAAATATAAGTGATCCCAAATTGGTATTTTTGTTTAATAAACTAATCATTTTACAGTAAAATATGATTCGCAACTGTTTTGCGTTAGCATTTGGTGTGATTTGAAGCAATTCGAGGGAAATTGCTTCTAAAAAAATTGAAATAAAAAATAAGACAAAATTTTGCAAATAGGTTTTGGGGCTACAAACTGGAAACAAACTTGATTTTTGTTGCCTTATGGATCATGTTTGGGTCACTTCTTAGTAGTATATTTTGACTTGACCCACCCACCTACCAACCAGCATTAAGGGCATTTTGTGATCCACAGCCTTGTTCCCCCGACTTAACTAAAAAAAGTTGAGATTTTTATATCATCTGAACCGTTAGCATTAGTAATCCATGTGTACCTAATCTAACATAGAAATTTGGTCGTATCTCTTAGAATTTACAATTTTATATTTCTTTCCTGTCTGTACAACTGACGGAAATTATAGTACAGTGGACTATGGGACTGTGGGAAACAAGCATTTGGCTCATAAATGCAAACTGCAAGGTCGGATCAGCTAAAGTTGTGATTAAGCCTTTTTCTCAAGGAATTCTAGTGAAAAATGAATAAACAAGAAGGGGCTTTGATCAAGAAGTGCACCTTTAAACAAAATATCTGAACCATTTACAGCCGGTCCCTAAATTCTTAACGACTACATTATTTCATCAAGCTCACATAGGTCCAAATTGCAAAGTTGTGTTTCTTTCCCCGATTTTTGCACTTTCAATGTGCATTTAGACCTGATGTTTGCTTCCTTTTGGAGATCAATCAATAAGAAAAAGTCAAATTTGGCAGCCTATATTTGGAATAACTGATGCTATGCATCTGCCACTTTGTGTAGGGGAAGTGGGCAAGGAGGAGGGGAGGCACCCCTTATATTTTGCTACCTTACCCTGCATCCCATAAAATTATGTGAAGAGCCACTAGGACATGTTTAAATATATCGGTATAACCCATCCTCCCTAATTTTGATGCTTTTACTGCTGCTGGTTTCTATTGACAAACCAATTTTTTATCATTTTCCTGAGATTTTTTACCATTGGCCTTAGTAATGCATGCATTAGTAAACATTTCATTCCCAAGACACTTGCTGGAATTTAAAGGTGCATGTTCCAATCGTCTTTGAGACCCCCCCCCCCCCAAAAAAAAAAAAAAAAAAAAAAAAAAAAAAAAAAAAAAAAAAAAAAAAAAAAAAAAAAAAAAAAAAAAAAAAAAAAAAAAAAAAAAAAAAAAAAAAAAAAAAAGATTTTGATATCAGATGAAAGGCCGTATTATTCTTATTGTCGTCCTGAAATTTGAGCCCTCAAATCCATTTCATTCCCAAGATATAAACAAAAAACCGCTGTTTTAGTGGTTAACCATCAATATTAGCACAGTATTGAATAGGGCTTTGCAACATGCATTATTGCGTCTAGTCCTCCACCATCA
>JAMKCH010003183.1:0-36146 GCA_023653785.1 Ophioderma brevispina
ACTTAACCGTAATTGAGGGATAAAGTGCCAAAATGCCTCCATTCCGCTCGTTTGAGTACTGAGTGTAGACACATTTTCGCTAGTTTAAGTAATTACCGCCTGTTATGCTCGATGTTTATTCCTCACCCACCCGAGCCAAACACTTCAATGAAACCAAATAGTGATTCATTCAAAAAAGATGTCATTAACCGTAATTGAGTGATAATGAGGCCAAAATGCCTCCATCATATATGGTGCGTTCTTTACCAATAGGCTATCCCAGTCTGAGAATCGATTCAGATATCACCGTTACTATTACTCCCCCCTGAAAGCGCCTATACCTCGTGCAATCCCATCGTTTATTGCATACGAGGGTTAACGTAAATCAATGGAAGAGCAGTATGCACATCGTCCAGTGTTTTTCAAAATCACGCAAGTAATAAAAGTTTCCAACTGTTTCATGAATTTACCTTCACCCAAATCCAGAATTTAGTTTCAAGTTATTTGATCTCAATATTGGATACAAGATGGCGGCAGTGGTTTTGTACCGAATAAGGAAAAGGCGTAATTTGTGGCAAATTAAAGAAAAAATGAGGCGAGTATTCTTAGAAATCACTGCTGAGTGCTGTTTTTTGATTGTGGTGGTGATACGATACATTCACAATGTGACAGTGTTACACTAATTCGTCCGAATCTCTGAAAAAAAAATAAAAAATGAAGTACACCAGTTTTTGTGTCAAGTTTTGGGCAATTTTCCGGGATTTTGTTGACAATTGATCGAGAAGCAGCCAAAGACGTCGAATTAGGCTCTGGCCTACTATGGCTTTTTGGTATGCCAACCCAAATGATGGGCAAATTTCTGACGTAACGAGTATGTTTAGGCCATGACTAGAATAGAATGAAAGCTTTCGATTTGCGTCCGAAAACATTTTGGTAGAAGTTTGCATTAAGAAGTCCCATGGATGCAAACTGAATGTATTACAATTGATTCCGTCATGCTCTATATGAAACTTGTGCAGTAGCGCTTGACGGATGAATGGCAACCTCATTGCCATCTGACTTCTATATAGAAACGTCTACCACATTTTTTTGTGTCGCTGGAAGCCCTGAACTAATGTTCATGGAGGCACACTACTACTACTATCCAAATTAATATGTGTCCGTTCCGTCCCCGTATGTCCTTTCCTTAGACTCGGTTCTCTTTTTTTTAAATGCTCTGCAGGCTAAACGCTATCCCCGTTTACTTCAAACTTGATAGATGATAGAATGATAGTGCGCACAATATTATGTGTAGTAGCTTTTGGCTGCATTTTTTTTATTTTTTTTCCCACCATATTTTTATGTACTTCTTTGTCGTTTTTAATTTTTTTCAGGACATTTCGGTTAACCTTTTTTGAATGCTCTGCTGGCTAAACCTATCCGATTTACTTCGAACTTGATAGGATGATAGATGGGTGGCCGCAATATTATGGTAGCTTTTAGCTGCATTATTTGCATATTTCTGAATTAATTAGCTTATTTGCATATGTTTCAGACATTCGGGGTTAACCTTTTTTGAATGTCTGCTGGCTAACGCTAATCCCGATTTTACTACTTCGAACTTGATAGGATGATAGATTGAGGTGGCCCGCAATAATTATGTTGTACTTAGCTGCATTATTTGCATATTCATGAATATTATTCCTTATTTTGGGCCAGATATCACCAAATGACATTCCCTTTTGTGTCCCCCCCCTCAAGGCCTTGGTGTGTCAGTTATCTGGAGTTCCGTAAGGGGTATATTGATGTAATTGGTGGAAGGAAGCGGGTAAAGAGTTCTTGACCTGATTTAGGTGTTGGGCATATTTCAGCAATTACAACAAGGCAATGGAGCTGATTGAATATGCAAACAATCAGAATAATCACTTATTTTTAAAACGGTAACCTAGCTACAAATTCCTTCACTGCCACCAAAAACGCTATTATGGGGTGCGTCCCTCTGTGCCATTGCAAGTTTTCCTGATACATTCGGCTTAGGTATGCAAATGAGCTAATTAAATATGCATAATTGCTGTATCGCTAAATGTACATCGGATATGCAATATTCCTTTCTACATGAACAACTACCATACCATACCATCTTGTGTGTGATCATATGAGGGGAAGGGTGGGTGTGGGGAGGGGGCAGGTTTGGGTGTAAGTGTCGAGGTGGGGTACGTCAGGGGGGAGGGGTCGGGGTGGTGTGCATCTGATAGGTAGGGTCCGGGGGGGGCGTCGGAAGGGTGGGGTGCCGTCGGAGAAGGTGGGGTGTATCGGCGAGGGCAGGTTGACACTCATGTGACCTTGGGTGACCTTAATGTGACCTTGGTGACCATGTGACCTTGTGACCCTATGCGACCTCAATGACCCCATGTGACCTTTGTTACCCCTGTGACCTTGGTGCCCCATGGGACCTTGGGACCCATGTGACCTTGGTACCCCATGTGACCTTTGTACCCCATGTAAAATCATTTAAAAGAATACTAAAATACAATTATGTGGACGGTCCGTTAATGGCCGAAGCTGAGATGAGGGGGCTTCACCGCGGTGAAACAAACCAGGTAAAGCCCAGGGATCCCCTTATCGCGTGGGAAATCAAGGAGCGCAAAATCAAAGTCTGATCAATACGAAAATACAATAGGCGAACAGCATCTGTCAAAATACCAGATCATTCCATCATTAACCAAATTAAAGACCTTTCTTTATTTTTTAAAGGGCCATTGCTCATACCATTAGCCCTTCCCTTTAGGGTCATCCCAAACCGGGCTTCAAAGTACCACCGGTCCACACCCACCAAACCACAGGTCGCACGAATCCACACGGGCTGTGACCGCTCTTGTGGAATAATGACCACTCAGAGTGTCATTTTGCACACAGCACCGCACAAAGCCTCTTAATATACAAATATGCTAATATCAGTGATATTAACTAGAAGATTGTGGGTTGCTGATTCTGAAAGTGAATATTTGGCTGGTGTATCGGAAGACACAGCAAGTAAATGGAGAGATCAACCTGTGAGATGTTTATTTAAGATAGTCTGTCTTGATATGTATCAATGCTCTCATGTGTTGCTTCTCGTCCTTTCAATTGAAGTGAATTAACTTTGAACATTTATTGTTATCCATGTTTTAATTTGGAGTCCACATTAACAAGGAACAATACACATGTATAGCTATTTATCATTTTGATTGTTTTCCAAGTTGGACACCATTTTGACCTTTTGACCCAATACCATAGGTCACAAAGAGGTCTCCTGCAATATTTATTGTGGTTTACCTTTGCATATGGCTCCATTTCGGTGACTTGATCTGATTCATTCATGAAATTTTACAAATTGGAGTCTCTTATATGATGATTAATCCCAAATCAGCATACCCTACCAATGCTGGTAAGTGTGCCCATTTAAGATTGAAGGGTCTGCACGGTCATATAATTGGGACACTTTGCTTCGTTAAATAAATCCTCACCTCCTGGATCAATGTTGATCACTGAAGCATTCTCATTCAAATGTTTGCATCGTATCCAACTTGATTGGTGGGAGCAGAGGGGGTTTGAAAAGGTAGAGAAAACTGAGAGTTTTTTCCTTAAAAAATCTTAAATTTTCCTCACAAAGCATAATTTGAGCAAGTGTCCCATATTTTTTTGCACATCCCCCGAAATGCATCTCGTACCAGAGGTCATGTTTACAAAAGTTTGTTGTTCGTTCACGTCGCCAAGCAGTGCCTAAAATTACAATACAAAAGTAACTTCACGTGAAGTTATCTTACAAAAATGTCGAAGAATATCTAAGAATCCAAACAATCGAGTCACTGGTGTTGAAATTCACGACAAAATTGATATTTTCGATCATGTAACTGTGGCCTACTTGTCACCTGACGTACGATTACGCAACTAGTGCAACTTCCACAGATATGTTAAGTTTTCTGGTATTCTCATTGTGCTTTACCGAATGTGTTTTAGCCACTTGAGTCTGGTACAGTTCCCGGATGGAAATGGGCACAATACGATATGCTTACGGGGATCGTGCAAATGGTCTGATTGTGACCAAGTACTCTGCGTGTTTTTTGAGAGCCTTTTATGGCACACCTACCCACCATTGGCTATAGCTGATGCCAGTGTGCTAGTTTCCACGAAAAATTCTAGGCATTTCATAGAACTGGCGCCAAACACAAAGGTGAACCAGATTGTAGAGGCAAGTGTGGATTTTGACCAGCCCCTCACTGTCCCTGAGCATAGGTTGTGGCACCCGTTCCAGAGGCGAGTATTCAATTAGATTGAGTGCTGACCCAATAGCAGAGCGATTGTATTCCGGAAATGTTATCAAGGATTAGAATTTGCAAATCTGGCACACCAATCTCGCTGGTTCTTGTGGTTAGTAGCTGACCCATGATACGTGGTCTCGGGTTTGAATCGTGCTACTGCCTCTTTTTCAAATATAAAATTTTTCATAATGTTTTCATTTAGAGAGGAAATCTAAGTCCAAAAAATAAAAATAATAGCTGCCCTTTTAGGTTAGTGAAGGGAGACCTGCTCCCTGGACTGGGTGGTGGTCAAAAACTACCCGTGTGCACCGCAGATGAGTCCTACTTGCCGTTTGACCTCTTCCAAGTCAACCGCTTATAGACCCTACCTAACAATTACGCCTGTGCAAGTTCCTATTTAAATCTGTTCAGGGTTTTTCATACAGTGTGTTGTTTAACCAAAATAATGGTTGACTGATGGGACAGATTTTGCTATCAGTGGCTATTGCATATAAATTCCATACACCCTCAATGGAAGCCAAAACTGGAGAGTATTGAATTGCAATGGATATTCGAATTGCATGGATAACCCTGGTGAGGGTTGATTATCAGGTTATCAAATGCTCTGCATACCACACCCATGCATTGATGACATGACCATAGCTATTCCAAATACCCCATATGGGAGGCACATACCGTACCCAATTTGTTTGTGGCCTTTCACAGATATTGAATAACAGTCCAATCTGTCTAAAATTTGGGTCAGCCTTAAGCCTACCTCCAGGACTCTTCAGGTCAATATAAATGGTTTAACAGGTCAAAGAAAAAAGTTATGTTTCTACTTGATTTCCATTTTATATCTATAAACCAAATAGAACTTACAACTTTTCATTGAGGTCCAATTGGTTATTTTCAGCCTATGTTACCACTTTTTGACTAAGTTTTATGTAAATCCAAGTAGCAGAGATTACAAGCAAATGTGAACCTTTCAACAACTCACCCTTGATCAACAAGACAGTGATCCCTCTGTGTCATTCCTGCCTTCAGGGCAGGCGACATAAAAAGCGGATTACATATGCACACAGGTTCTTGAGACACTCACTCTAGCCCACTAAAACACCAAAGACAAGACCAATGACAAACTCCACAAACATATTTGTTTATATAATCTTAATATTTAATAATACGCAACAGAATGACAATTGGTCCATACTCCCAATTTACAGTGAACATGTATCAAGCATGATTTACATCAATTGCATATTAAAAAACGTACATTTGTTTGTTTGCACAGCTACAATATTCATACAAGTCATTGCACTTGGTCAATGCAATTTTGTGGAAATAAATACTAACCATTTCTTTGTTTTTTGTTTAAAATTACAATATTTACATTTGAAAATGGTCTAGTTTTTCTTTTGTCCCAAAATCTAGCAATACTAACATGATTGTACATGAGTTAATTATACAAGATTAATAATTTTATCTGGTTTATACACAATATCTAGAAACGGTTATCTGGCATTTCAATTTTTCTTGAGGTGGCATTACTTATACGCATAAACCTACGATCTCTGACATTCAAATCAAGTCTTGCAGATGCCTGTCCTCTTGTCATGTTCGCAAACTTTTATTACAAGACAAGTTCAAAATGCTCAATAATAATTAATAGTCCTAAACTGGGAAGAGTGTCATCTTTTAATATTTTTTGATCAAGTTTCATTGGTTAAAAGAGCATAATCATTTTGCAAAAATAATACTGAATTTGTGTAGCAAGTTTAATTTCATACATTTTAGTTATTTTTTGTAACTTAATTTGGTATAGGAAAAAGAAATCATTTCACATCCGCTTACAAATCTGTAATAAGTCAAATGTAGGTATTCTCAGACACAGTCATATCTGCAGTATCCACCATTACTATTTGTTCAATCAGGCATACAAATATACAACTAAACATAGCAGTTATTTGCAGTGATAGGGCTGTGTTTATCAACTGATCATTTAACATTACAGACCACTCATTACAAGTTTACAGTCAACTCCAGTAACAAAATGGGCTATTCTATTTGATATCCATGCTCCCTCTGTCAAGACATTACCAAATCGGTCCTACGTGGGGTGAGGCATATTTCAAATTGAACAGCTCATTATATTTAACTCCAGTAACACAATGGGCTATTCTATTTGATATCCAAACTCCTCTGTGTAGACCTTACCCACACTTCCTACAAGTGGGGGGGGGGGGTATTTCGAATTGAATAGCTCAACCTGACCTGCACAGGCTAGTATACTGAGAAACAAACTCTTAGACTCCCTTACAGATAACAGCCTACCTTTAGACCTGGGTTTAAACCAGGGTTAGTCCTACAATGATGGACCTTTTTCTTCAAAAAAAAAAAAAAAGAACGAAAAAAACTCTCTAAAATGTGCTGTAACGGGTGAGAAAATTCCTCATGGATGGGCCAGCACAGTCCATCCATGAGAATTTCTCTCCCATTACATTTAACTTTTATAGAATTTAGAAGGAAGAAAGGTCCACTCATGTAGGACTCCCTGGTTTAAACCTGGGTCTAAAGTTTAGACCCCCTTTCAGAATACTAGCCTATGTTTTCTGGACATAAGTTGGGATACACAGAGGGGTACAGGACACGTGCCAATAGATCCTCACTGTCCTCAAATTTGCAAGCAGGTTCAGCTAGTAAATTTATTGGTATAAATCATAAAGGCACATATATAATGAATATCCCGAAATATGACGTACCAGATGGTTTGCATGGTCATTTGAGTATGCCTTGCGAGAAAACATCATTTTCACGCTGAACTTTCTAATCGTAGACAGATTTAGGAAGGCCGCCACGTTTTACAGACTGTCCCAAAAAAACTATACAATCAAGATTAATTTTTTTTTTGGCCCAATTTCAGTTCATCTCAACTTGAGTGTGACGGATTCTTTTTAGAAGTGTTCACTTTATGAGATTTTTAGTTGGGGTAATTTGGGGGTCTGGTGCAGGAGTTATAGCTAATTATCTGAGACAGTTGAAAAACTGTGGGCAGTTTCGGCTATCCTGAATCACAAAGTTGACATTGAAAATCACCTTCAAGACTTCTTTATTGAACATTAAATAAAAAGTAGGTATATAGTGCTGCTTCTTGTAATTTATAACTTTATAATGTTGTCAATTGCTAAAATACATTTAGCATATCGGGAAATTCAATTCAAAACACTCTTGTTGTCTCAGCCTTTACTCCAGGTTTTTAGCAGAAGACAGAACCTAAAAAGACCCTTGTTGAAAGTAACTGAGACCTTTTAACACAACCATCCGTTCCTTTATTGCTCTTTGTTGAACATGCTTTCTTCATCATATTCCTTTCTTGGCATCTTGGAGGCAGTGGGGGATAGGGGAAGGGTAAATTGTCCCTCCACATTAGAGAATTGTCACAATTTGTCCTCAACAACTTGTAGACTGTTACATTAGTTTCAGCCGTCCAAATTCCACAACTTTCCATGAATTTCATGATTATTGTCCCCCTGAGAGTAAGTTCCTCATTTCACCCACAACATTTCTGGTGCTTTCACTGAAATAATGTATTGATTAGTTCAATGCATGATAATACATTCACCGGATCTGTACAATTTTCTTTTGTTTTGAAAAAGATTTAATCCCACAATGATGCTACACCCTTATACCTTTAGTTTCCTTGAACCTTCGGTGCAAACTGGCCCCAAGGTGTTTATTTTATCCTTTGTTTTAACTGCAAATCCCGCTTAGGTTTCCATCCAATGGATGGAATAAAGCGATGTGTGGAATTTTTTTTTTAATTAGCGGGTAATCCTACAAGGAGTTTTCACTTTCTTTCCTCCGCCACGAGTCTGTGTGGGGGAAAAGGATTTAGCTTAGGATCTTGTCTAACAAATAAGTCCAACATATCTGGCAAAAATGCACAGTTTATATTTTTTTTAATTTTTAGTGTGATTGTATAGTGTTTAGTGGACAGGCTTATTAATTTACGCTATCGTTTGCACACAACCATGTTTAGTCTTTCACACCAATTAAGATGATCGGTGGGTGACAAGTTCTGGCCTGTATGAAAGACTATCGCGTTTACTTTTAACATAGGAATTAAAACAGAAAAAAAAAAAAAAACAAAAAAACCGAAAAAGAAAACCAAAATTCAAAAAACAAAAAACTTTAATTTAACGTTTTCCTTTAAATATTATAGAATGGGAGGGCTTATATGCATGATTCTAGCAGAATCTATGACAAGCTAACTCAATTCAATGTACGCAGGATCAAGTAAATGTACAACCCCGAGAAAGTAATTTGGTACATATTATATAGAAAGCTCGGAGAACTGGCGAGCACAGAACTAAAAATAAAGACTAAAAATACCTCGGTCTCGAACCCGGATCCTCTCGTCTTTCTAGGCGTGAGAAATACCACTGGGCCACAAGACTTTTATGTGGATACCATGAACGAGCACTAATGTTATTTTCGGTCCTTTAGTTCAGAGTTTCAAGCGGCCTTAATCAATATAATTACGGCCGCTTGAAATCTGAAATAAAGACCGAAATACATTAGTGCTCGTTCACTGGTATCCACATAACACAGTCCCTCTGTGGCCCAGTGGATTTCTCACGCCTAGAAAAGCGAGAGGCTCCGGGTTCGAGACCGTGTATTTTTCGTCTTTATTTTTAGTTCTGTGCTCGCCAGTTTCTTCCGAGCTTCTATATAATATTCCTTTAAAATATATAAATTTATCAAAAATGGCATACAGTTGTGCCTAATTTTGATAAAAGAGCTGGGATTCTTGAGAAATACAGGTTTTAAAATAAAGAGGAACTCCTACATCATACAAAGAAGCGCTCTTGTACATTGAAAGTATTAGATTGCTGAACCGCGCATTAGTGGGTTTCGAACAACTGATCTCTATACAATGGATTGGAAACCTGGCTTCGTAATTGAAGCACTGATGGCCATGTTGGTCATCCAAAAAGAGCCCAAAGCAGGTGGTTAAGAGCGGTCATTTATATCACAAAATTGTTCCATTGAAATGTGGATCGCGACATAACAGACTACAGAATCAAGGCAATTCGTGAGCTCATTGTATTTTGCTCTATTGGGATGGCATGTCCTCTAAAACGTGCACCCGGGATACAACAACTTCTGTTAAACAGGTTTCTCTGGAATGTATTGTGTTCGTAGACCAAGATGCCCTCCCGTTGCTCCATTCTATCTAATATACAATTACGGTTGTGTAGCCAATCCATTGTAGAGATCAGTGTTACAGTGCGACTGCGATAAAACAATATAGTACCACCCCTTTTCAAATGTCCACGTTTTCATGGATTGTTAGTGTTTAGGGCCCACTAAAACCTTTGTTAATCCACAAATGATACCCAAAACACCCTCCTTAACATTTTTCTCATACACGGAGGTTTTAAAAGTGTAGTTTTCTTCCAACTAAAAACACATTCTAAACAACTTCGCTCCTATCCTTGTGTGCTCCACGAAGTTCAAAAGGATGAGCTTGTGGCAACTGCCGTGATTTATGCGCGTATGGGATAATATTTTCGCTGGCTTTCGGTTTCGGTATGGCATGCGGCGTTGTAATATACCACACGGAAATAAACATAGGTAGCTTCCATGATCTTTTACAGTTGTTTAAATATTGGTCGGAATAAATCTAGATTTTTTCGCAAGGAATACTCCAATGGCCAGGAAAAACATCTGGTACGTTTTATTTAGGGGTCTCATTCATTATATATGTGCCGATTTATACCAATAAATTGCTTTAAATGCTGAGTGTGGGTTAATGTAATTTCCCATGGGTAAAAGGAAACCATTCATTTTAGTCCACTTGTAGCATTTATTTTGAAAGAACAACTCTTTGTTCTTCTATTGACAGCAATTATTCCTATCAGAGTTTGGGGTATGAGAATCAGCTATACTATTGCAGAACTGTCAAATGGGGTATCCCTACATTAAACAAATAAATAAGAGAACATAAATTTGCCCCAGACAAGCCCAACTTGTTTCCCTTCATCTATTCACTTGTTTAAACCCCAAGTCCAAAAATGGATGTCATCATCCGAACACCCAACAACGGGCCAAAATCGCAGGCCGGGCCAGTGACACCTTCATAGTGCCATTGTCATGGGACTGGGCCTCCGGGGGGCCCCCTGGTTTCAATCCCACCCAAGATGTGAATCCAATCTTCTTCCCCTTCTATCCCTTTACCCCTTCCCGTCTTCCAGGCTAAAAAAAAACAATAACCATGTTAGGGTTAAGGAGGCATCACAGCGAGGTTTTGGTTTTTTTGTGTTGCACATGGGTATTTATGTCCACATCAATATAGAAACCACTGACTGAGTTGAGTTTAGAACAGCTTGAAACAGGCTTGACTGTATTTTGGCAAAATGAACGGCTCACAGCATCCTTTGGATTACACGCTGTATTCCGTCATGCATTAATGTGTATGGTGATGGAGAGAGCATGTAGAGTCAATGGGGTGCGTAAACCCTTTTTTTGGTTTGTAAGTACAGTGACCTCTTGAAACGTCTTATTGAACAGTAAGAATGTCAGAGTACATAGTGGCAGAATTTTGCAACCACAAGGACGAGGCCCGTCTGGCAATAACACCTTGCTTTCAGCAGAACCCTGGGATTTTCAAAATTTGGATTTTAAACTTTGTCACCATTTTAAAACATTGTTTTCCTCAAGATTTATTATGAAATATTCCATATCATTTTTAACACTGCAGTAAAAACATTTATAAATCTGATATATTTTTTGTTCTGGTCCATAAAATAAATGGAATGGGTTATTTTTATCTTGATTTATGTGCTATTCATCCAAATGACTCAAAGCATTCCTCATATGAATAATCTCGGGTTATCTGGCAGTAAACCAAACCGATTAAAATATACATAACAAAAAAAAATATATTGCAGAAATCTCAACTAACCAATATCATACTGCTTCACAGAGCTGATTAACAAATGCTTACAGTACTCAACCCATCGTGTCACCGAGGAAAAGTTTTGGACAATGTTGGATTAGTTAGGAAGAGAAAGAAAAATAAAATGAACTAAGATTCTAAGATAATCTGGCCTTCCATTTTGACATTTTTACATAAGTGCGCAAAGACTTTTGTGGTTCCTTCGATCCAAAACATGGGTGCTCAAAAATCTTACATTCAACTCACCTCTGCATTGAATATCACTTTAGCAATACGATTGGTCAAAATTTTTGAGATTTAATGTATTAAATGCGCTTACGTTGACTCTTTTCATTAAGCATAGAATTGATTTTTGCGTCTGCTATCGGCCTACATGTTTCAATAGATTTAGCGTGGAATCTTAATTTCCACCCCTGTACATGCCCCTCATCAATTCCCATACCTTTTGAAAAGTATAGAGGTGACAATATGGGTTGAATCTACTATAATAAGGTTTTCTACTTGTGAAAATAAATATCCAACATATTTGTTATCATTAAAGACTATATAAAGGAATCTGTGGAATTCATATTTATTAATGCTTCCTCCCTGAGACAGCCGCCGCACACAAGTGTTGGGAAAAAAAACGTGTGCTTGCATATTCGCACCGGCATCGGTTCGAATCCGGCCAATCCCGTGTTGTGGGGTTGGGGCTGCCGTACGGCGCGTGTGGGAGCACCGGCGGACCTTGTGGGGTGGGTTTTGGGCTACCTGGCTATCTCCAGGGAAAGATGAATAAATATTCTCCTTAGCAACCTGGAGACCTATGTAGTAAAATTTCACCTGTGGAATTGCTTGAGCCAGCTGTCGAATTGACACCATATGCTAAAAGGAAGAAACCATGAACGTTCAGCACATGCCAGTTTGCACACTGTTATCCTGATTAAAATAATAACCATCCTCTGAAGAAGAGAAGGTTCCCACATTATTGTTCACATTGTTCAGACTTTCAACATTATCAAGTACCAATACTATTTACACAAACATTTACATCTGTACACCACTCCAGAGCCACAAGCATTTTGCCTGAAAATCTTACTATTGGCCTAAAACACAAAACATTTTTGTTTTCCTGTAATGCTTGGGCCCATTACTCTTACGTCCACACACCATGAAATGATTGATTATCATATCAATGAGAAAGCTGGCTGCCCTTAGGAAATGAACAGAATAAATTTAGAGATTTTTATCTGTCTTTATAAAGCTTTGGGGGCTTAAAAACTGCAGATTTTAATGTCTTTTTCAATACAACCCAAAAAGCGCCCAATTGCCTTATTATAAATTCATGACGTCATTTCGGTATCCCGATCACGTGATCACAGTGCAAAATTGTAAACACTACTGACCTGTTACTCCTTGGTCGTGATGTACTGTTAACAATATCATGAATATAGATTAGTGGTCGAACGCGTGGACGACGCCCGGCTTTTGATAGTGTCTTTAACAGTGTTATTTGCATGTAATAAGAGAATGAAGATGAGAAAGTTGTTTGGTACTTAGTGCGATGAGGATTAATATTACGAAAACACTTCGACTTAACAAATACAAGGCCAAGTGTGTGACCCGCGGCCGATCATGGGCTGAGCTGCATGGACGGCAACCATGCAAACCATGCGCATGGGTATGGCCGAAAGCGTGATTTCAACTGTTATTATTTCTGCACCCTCTTCATGATTCTTTCGTACACGTATCATGTGGGCAAATCATTGTTTTAATGTGTATGATGTGTGGTAGATGTCTGGCCTTATCATATGAATTATAGTTTAGTTGACCGGGTGGGCGGTCATGAACTAGTCCAGTTGCTGGCGCATCTCGTATTCACTCGCCTTGGCATGGCTTAGCAACTATCCATTTCACGATTACAACCAACGTTTTTATTTGATTGTGCACATTTTAGACCTAGCAATTCAATATAAATCATCAAACCAGGGGAAAGGAAGAAACGGCTTCCGCATAACACCTGCTACAATGCTATTTGGAGGCGGTATCATAGATTGAATGGCCAAATTGTAGTATATTTTGGGTAAAACGGGCCGTAGAAGCGCTGGCATGAGCTGAGAAGTCACATGAACCACCCATCCATTGGCCAGTGTGGGGATTTACCCCTGATTATGGTCAGTGTTTGTGCTTATACTTTCATTTCAAGAATATGTCTGCACATCATTCAATGGCCAAGAGTCTTGTTAATAAATGATTTGGGTCCTGAAAAGCTTGGAATTGTAATGTAACAACCCCTTCGGACTTAGAAAAAACGAGTTATAGCACGGTAAACCGGGGTAAGACCACACACCACAAGATAAGGAGCTACGCACGGTGTATTATCTGTTGTGCAGATCACACTGGGTGAATCATACAGGCAGATGGTACACGGCTAGCTGCCCAGTGGCCGTAGCACATGTCGCGTATTTTTGAGGGCGAGGTTAAAAATCCATTTCGCTTTGTTATAAAGCTCTAAATGTAAAATACAATACCTTGCTTATGTAATGTACAACAATGTCCTCTGAGTGCAAAAAAGTCCAAGAGAAAATGAAGCTTTAAAATGTTCAAATGAACAAAGGTTGAAACTATTACGAAATCTGCTTATATTTGGCAATTGATCCCGGAAAATACAGGATGCCGTGACCTGTCAGGTTTTGACAGTAAGCTCATTCTCCCCTACCATCAATCACGAGAAGCGAGTCAGCCCCAAACAATTACATCAAAAACAAGCAATGCGTCATCAACGAAATGATGGTTTCCATGCCCGAGTGTAGTCGTCACATTTTTGATTCGCACATGCTGTGATTAATTCACGTTGGCTCCTTAATACAAGTCATATAAAGTTTCTAAATCTCGCACAAATACAATGAATGACTATTACGATTGAATACCGATCAAATAATTTACCTCTCAATAAAAATATGTTGGGATTTCTTTTTCAAACACTGTTCAAAATGCTTGGCACTTACGGCTGTGTATGCATCACCCCATGGTATCCCCTGTACGTATCACCTTCGTCGTTGTCCTCGGCCGGGGATTTCCTTCTCTCACCGGGAAATAATCCTGGCTAGCTCTTCGCTATCCCTGGTACTTCCCGACGATGACTATGTCCAATTCGGATTTCTCATCTGCATATTTTTTGGACTCAGGCTTGTACTTCCACTTATTTTGGTTGAAGATGACAGATCTACGAAACTGATTTCCGAACCATTTGTGCGTGTGTTTAGTATGTATGATCCCTGACATGATTTATTGACCGGATACGTTAATGACGTCACAGGCATAGCGCCCAATTTGAAGAATTTCATTTTGTTTTATAGGGGGGGTCTAGGAAATATCTTTGTGACTTACCTGTAGCTGTTTGGAAATAAAACTTAATGTTTCTCTCGTTTTATTTAGAACAAAAGCTTTCCTATGATATATAATCATTTTCATGATGTGTGGACTTTCCGAACATGTTTAACATATTTTCCACTTTTTTAATTTGTGATAACTTTAGAAAAAATCCTAATTTTCATAGGAAACTTTTCAGTGAAAAACCTCTCACTTAATGTCAATTCAGTCCTGTGTGTGTCTTCTGCATGTGTATATTGTGTTGTGTGAAGTTTTTGACAAATTTGCCTGAAATTTCTTGAAATGTTAGGTGAACGTGATCATCTGCTTTATGAAAATCAGTAGAAAACAATTTCGTCCATCTTGTTTTTTTGTGCAGCTACAGAAAACAAACTTGTCCTTATTAGCCTGATCTCCTCTTGCTTGCTAACATCAAACCTTTTCTCACTGAGCTGGCAATTGGGCACATTTCTATTGTATCTTTGAAGGCCTTGTTTCACACACCTAAATATTAGAATGGGTTAAAGGCAATGATCAGTTACCATTTGATGTTAATTATTATACTGGTCAGGGAAAATATTTCAAGCAATGATTCCTTCAGCAACTTTGACAACCGATTTCTAAACTATCATCCCTGCATCCTTTCAAACAATTAGAGATTTTTTTTTTAAAGTTACATGCAACCTGTACATTCCCCATGCTTTTGAAAAGACTCCCTTTCAACTGGTAGGGTTCTATCAATTTAGGGAGAAGAAATTCCCTCACCACAAGGCCTCCCTTTTGTACATTAAAGTGTTTAATGAATATTCAGAATAATTTTTGTTAAAATATTCAATGACTTGTACTTTATTTAATGAAAATTCTCTTTAATTAGTGAACATTTTCCAAAATTATTAAAGCAGAAAATAACTTTAACACCGGAATATGTATTTTTGGAAGCAAAATTGGATAGGGTGGCTGGTGAGCCTTTTTTGTAAATAAGAAATTAAACTAGTCATAGAGGGTAGTAACTACAAGAAGCTCTTTCATTAGGTGCAATTTGCAGGTATTTCCTTCCCCAGTATTAATTGTGATTTAACCTGATACCATATGGGCATTGTTTAATAATGGGATTTAAGTGCTAGTTTACTCTGACCATGACAACAGAATAACCATTCACAGTTAGGCCTACTCATCAAAAACAACACAAAAACAAAACTCTGCTTCAGTTGTCTAAAATCAAACATACAAATCTGCCCAATCATCTGCTCTGCAAGAAAGATCCATTATGATATCCTAAAGTGATATATCAAACCTCAGACACAGGCAATACACCAATGTCCAATGCCAAGATTTTCTTGGTTTTTGCAGATCAAGACTCGTCACAATTTTTTCTACTTCTGCATATTTGTCCAAAAATAGTTTGAATGTTCCCCTAAGACTCACAAATATGTAGATAAGATTACTCTTTTTAAAGAGCTAAAATATTCAACATCTGAAGTTTGATATCTAACAGAAGAAGAGAAACCTTCATCTTTTCTTGTAATAGTTAAAAATGTACATATAGAGGGCGTACAAAATATTAACCTGCCAGTCTAGTCCAACAGACAGTAAGGCTTTCAAAAATAATCTTATATTGTTATAGAAATCATATATTTTACAAATTTAAATGATTGTGTACAGAGCATTAAGAATCATGTTAGTGTACTGTGTGTGTGATCGGATGCACAATGTCTATTGGGGACATTTTCAAGCCTTATGGGGATGTTTTTTTCTTTATGGGGATGTTTAAAAAATTCTAAGTCCCCCACAAGTTAATTAATAAGCAAAAATCTTAGAAACAGTCTGTCACCCTAATTTACTTAATAATGGAATAAACTGCAATGTCATATCGCAGTTTATTATGTTAAAGCCAGTCCGCCATCCTAAGAAAGTTTAAGACAGTGTTATTTTGAACCAGTTGCTTAGACAACTAACAATCAAAAAGAAAATTATCTTCCCCAACCCCATAACCCCAATAGTGATTTAATTTACTAATATAGTAGAATATACTTTCTATGGTGTCAGAAAAAGTGTGCAAGGTCCCCACAAGGCATAAAAAGTCTGTATGTGTGTGTGTGTGTCTGTGTATGTGAAGTGTTGGAAATTATTAACCCCCAGAAAATGTTGCATTATAAGAGTTGATATTTAGTAATTAATGCCCTTTTGTTATATCTGATTAGTCAAATAATTCATCTCCCTACTCATCTCATGTTTCCATTCTTGCTCCCCATTCCTACCTGCCCACATCCCATATATAGGCAACCTATGTCAATATAGGCAACCTGCGCCAATAAGATCAAATAAAACATTGCCATTTTTACATATATATAATATATATATTTGTTTAAAAAATCATTAGGCAAGATTACAAATGGAGAAAAACAGCAAATTACAATACCACATATATGTATGTTTCCATCTTATTGTTAATAAATAGGTATATGGTCCACTGGTGCAAAGAAAAATGTTTGAGTGTGAATTGTGTCATCAAAATGGTATCCAATACTATTATTGCATTGCAATCCACTGCTGAGTATAGGGCATAACAAATCATATCTTAACATTCGCTCTTCCCATGATTTATTTGGACTTGGGCAAAACTTTGAAATACCTCATCTCTTTGGAGGGGATGTTAAGCAGTCGGTCCTATGTACTTGTGTATACCCGACTCTACCATGGGCATCATCGGAAGGAAATGTTTGAACAACAAATAATCTACCCAGGCTAAAAAAGACCAAAAAAAAAACACAATAAAAATGGTGGCAACATTAGTACTAAATGCCTCGTGCCTTGCTTTGCACCCTAGTTGGAATGCATACTGTATAAAAAACAATGCTCAGACATTCTGATGCTATCCGCTAGGAAAGCGATGGACACCTTTCGGACCTAACACCTATACGTACAGATGATATCTATCGCTCCTCCAGCTAAATTGCTAAGAGCACCGTGCTTGTAATCCAGAGGTTGCTGGTTCAAGTCCGGCCAAGTGCACATGGGTATTTTTCAACACTTGCTTGCACTGGACATCTCCAGGGAAAGATTAGTAAACATTCAATGCTGAGACAATTTTCATCATAGTGAAGAGAAACCACAACTAATTCGCTAGGCAATGACAGATAGTTCACCATTAAAATGAGCTGGCAAGTACTTAAACATGTGATTCAAGTTATGCAGTGGGCTTGAATGCATCGTACCTGATTATAGCTAGAGAATGTGAACTATATGACTTTCTTCAAACCCAGATCCACAATTGATGATCAAAATGTGTTAATAAAGTTTATCATAACTGTCAAGAACTAGTACATTAGATGTCCAACAGCATGGCATCCCAACATTTTGCACATCTAATTAAAGTTTAAGAATCTCTTCATCTGATAATTACTAAAGTTGGATTGCACCTATTTCCTTATCATGAGAACAATAAATTCCGTCAGTTTTTAAAATGCTACCAGTGGGTCCCTTCCTGAAATTCTAAATGTTGGCCACGAGAAAAAAAATCCACTAGAATTTTAGTCTATTTTTAAGTGTGTTTTCATGTGGAACATAAATATATGTACATGAAGATGCTAACTCCGGTGGTGTGAGAAGACACTGGATGAATACAAGACAGCCTGGCTCATGACCCTTGCCCCTGACCTTTAAAGTCACCTATCCCCTACACTCTATCTTTGCTTTCTAGGCAATCATTTGTTCCATTAATTGACCAATAAAGATACATTTTCTAGATGAATTTTTTTTACAAAAATCCACCATGGTGCATGGAAGGTGACAAGGAGCCATAAGTCAAGCTGTCAAAGGTTATAGAGCCATCTTCTCACATCACAATGTATAGTGGTCTTCAGATTGTGCTGCTCTGCTGCCCTAAGACTCTACACCTTTTATGCTCTATAGGTGTTTATTACGTTGGGTGCCTTCGGCGAGTTCATCATCTGGTAAAGCTCCCTCATCTTGACCTATTGCTAAGCAGTATCATCCAGCACTCCCCAAGTTTCCCATCCATCCAATTCCAAACATTGATCCGTCTCCATATCCATTGGTTCAGAGTCAATCGGATCAATAGTTAATTCTACACCATTCCCTGGGATCTCAGGTGCCCGTGGTCTCTGTTCATATCCATACTTGACTTTCATTCATTAACACTGACGACCTCTGGGCTGTCATCCTTGGTCGATCCCCTTCGATATTGTCCTTCATAAACCTCTGGAGAGGAGCTGTCGGCGGACGTGTCCCAGGTGGGTCACTTCCAAGAAACTAGTGTTTTGTTCCACGTGACACTGTTAGGTTCCCGTTGCTCCTCGGACTTTGTACGCCGGTGCCAGAATTTTGATGGCCGCACCTGCTCTTCGTTCCGTTGCCATAGTCTGAGCTTCGAGCCTTACAAAAACCATCGCTATCAAGAGAGTTGGCAATGTGGAGTCACGCATTTGCGCATGGTCACCGTGGGATGCCATTACATGGTCTGAATAGCGCATCAGCGCCAGTCCTTTGTCGTTTTCATGTCTTTGTCGCATGCTCTTGAGTTGTTGTTTTCCTCTGATGTCGATACTGTGCAATGCCGAAAAGGTAGATTATAGTGCTCCGTTAACAGCAATTTAAAAAATGCACAGTACTTTTCAGGATCAATGATGATAACTACACAACCAATTTCATCATGGGAGTACCTATGAAGTACCTGTTAATTCCACGAGACAACCTGGGAGTTACTACCTCATGGGATACAATCGCCGGCCGCAAAGTGGGGTAATTATTCACCTAGGTACACACACGCAGTAGCTTAACACTAGTCCACACCATGCGGAGCACCATTGCATAGGTTACCCCTGCAAATGGCTTCGCTCTCATGTGTGCTTATTTCAAGTAAAATTTTTTTTATCCATTATTTTACATTTTGGTCACATGTATATACTTTTAATCCCAATTTTTCATATATAAGGTTTTTAGTGGTGACTCACTCAAATATAGATTTAATAGCTTGAATGACCGGAGACATAAAGCAACAATGGAATGATCCAAAGTGCTGCCACTAGGCGACAGTTAGGGGCGGTACCTGTGAAGGTACTCCTGAGGAGTAGAATGCAGATGTACTTCACTACTAGTGGCTTAAATGGGTACCTGTCAGTAACCCAGCAGCCAACTGCAGGGTTAACACACTATAGGTGGTTACTGCCTAAGTAAACATAGCTGCTATCCACCCGTGACTTGTTGTACTTCCAAAAGTACTTAGTTGTACAGTACGCATCAAAAATGCATAAGGGGGGTACGTTACCCTGGAGTGAGTAAGAGTTGAGTACACAGGAGTGCTTAGGTCTGGGTTACACAGGAGTAGGAATCTTCTGTGTAAAATGCAATTATATCTATTACACCTGCATGATAGTCGAAGTGTGCAAGAGGGTATTACTATTCAAAAATATTCAGACAAAACGATCACACAAATCTTGAAAGAGGACTACAAAAAATAAGATCATGACTTGCATGTATATTGCCCTTATTGGCCCAATTTAAATTGAGATCTTTGAAATTACATTTTAAAGAAAAAAATCCATACTGTGTGACTGTATTAAACATGCTCAGGGAACCTAATCACCAGTTTGTGATCGCAAACAGGTATTCATTTTTAATGTCTCCAGATATGGTTTTTTTTAATCAAGGCAAGCCTTGATTAGGAACAGCGACCAGTTTTAAACAATTAAACACATTAATCATAGCATGGATACATTAGCTATTAATAATGCAAGACTTTGAAAGGAGACAATGTGTTAAAAGGTTACGACCCCAAAAAAAATCTGCTACTGTAAAATTAAGATGGCTGTAAATCATTTGGCAGGCGACAATGTTAGATCGAAAATTCCACCTTTGGACATCTAAATTTCCAATAAGTGCCTAGAATGTTTTTGTTCCTTTGATATTTTTTTTCTGTTTCTGTGGGCTAAACTTCACTGTGAAAAGGTACGTTGGTACTGCAGTTTTTGCCACTATTCATCTTTGTGAACGAACCAATTTCACAACTGAATTTCTTTGTAAAGCATGATGTATTAATTCCAAACAGCATTCACAGTATCCCAGTCCAAGACTTCCAAAACGTTCAGCTTTAAAACTCACTTTTTTCGTCAAGCTTGTCAGCCCATAGCTGTTTTGTTTGATTGTACGTGTGACTGTTTATGGCGATCTGAGTTCTCTTGAAGATTTTGTGATGCCTTATAAGAACTATTATTATATTATTATTATAGAATCTCATGCCCTATATGTGGACAATATTTTGCATGGGCCAGATTCATATTTGGTTGTGAAATATACTAATTTCTACCAGCAAATGACCAACAAAATGGCTGTTAGCAGTCTAGGTTTATTTACATCATTTGATAGTAAGGTGTGAAGTTGAAAAGGAATCTCGTCTCTTTTCAGTCTCTAAGTATAGTCCATGAGAATCCAACCCACCTTTGTTCTGAACATGCCTGGTCTTTTGGCAGCATACATCCTGACTGTCTTGTATACATCCACAGCATCCTCATTCTGTAGTCTGATGCAATGTGTAGAGTGCACAGAAAAGGGCTGCCTGACGACCTCCATACCTGTCTGTAGATGAGGACAACATGCTTAAATTCTTTGGCTATATTCCAACTAAATGAAAAGTCATTAAACACTTTTGATATATTTCAAGATAGGGCCCACTATAGATTATGTTCTAATGTACCATTCCCACCTTCGAATCATTTAGGTGGTTTTTTGAATATTTGATGCCAAATTCTCGCTTGGATCAGAAGTACGAACACACGCAACATTCAGGCCGATAAGTGGAAGGAGTATAGAATTAACCTTGTCTAATGAATTATGTTTGTAATTTGGTTGTAATTTAAAGGGATGACCTGATTTTAATTATATAAAAATTGGAATCTTTATCGTATGGCCTGCACCCCAAAACACCCATCTGTAGTTTCGCACTGATATTTCAACCCATGTTGACGTGAAAGCTAAAAAATGTATTTTGTATTCCCCATGGGTACTGTGTAAAATTAGTATTGGTCAAACAAATTCGGGAACATTTTCGCTCATAAATCCCAAACCAACACCATTGCCCTAAGATTTCACAAGCTAAATCAGAAAGAAAGAGCTTGCTTTAAGATACAAAAATTTTGACCACTTCCATAAAATCTGGGGTTTGGACGAGGCTATTATCAATCGGAGCATGGACCTTAGTTTGAACATTTGTTAACAACGGATAAAAAAGTAGGAGTTTGCAACATGCCCCGACTTGAGTGTTATTATTATTAAACTTAGGCATGTCTCCAGAGGCCACAATGCCACATTCAACATTTTAGTACAAAACAAATGAGCACCATACCTGTCCATGAAATACTTGGGTCCTCATTGTCCTGTTTGCTCGTTCCAGAATAGCACTTCTCTACTGAGCGATAGACTAAGTAAAGGCTGTGTGAATGGTGAGCAGGCTATCTGGCCAGTAACGGTTAGTGGGTTATGCTTCCCCGTTGCAAAGGATCTTTCCTGAGGAAAGGTCCAAAATGAGTCTATATTAATGTGAGGAGTTTGGTATGCATGCTATGTAGGCTATAAATATCACTCAAAAGTTCTATATGCGGAGACAGCTTTCATTTTACAATCACTTTGTTTCAGAGGGATAGAACTAACTGTTTTAATGTAATGTTTGCAAGGACCTTATCTCTAGATATTAAGACGGTGATCTGTTCTGTTGTGTAACCGTCATCTATTTTCTTGGAGACCAAGGGTCACACCCATTCCTGAAACTTTGAAATTTTGTGGGTGGGTGCCCCTTCCCTCCAAATACCAATTTTGTATTGGTTTAGTTGATCAAAGGTCATCAAGGGATAATTCAAGTGTCAAAGGAAAGGAGGGGTCCAAAATGGGGTAACGGTGGTGTATGCATGAAACGCGTGGGGGTCGATTGTTGATAAAAAAAAAAGCCGGGTCATTCAAGCCAGGTATATCATGAACCCAGGTGAATGCGAAACCCGGGAACCGCCTATAGTTTATTATTAATTTTTGGGCTCTATTATGGTTCACAGATATCTTGAGAACCAGCTATCCTCCCCAATTTCATCAGCAGATCTTGCTGATTTTTTTGTGTTACAAGAAATACTTGTTTCATTGTGTCTCAAACAGCCACCGCCACCTTGCCACTGAAAACAATTGGGATATTAGCTTTAGGTTTTGAGTTAAGGAACTCACCTGCATACCTTGGACACCGGAATTCTTTCGTCTGGTCATGAGAGATAATTGGAATGTGTCTTTCACATAGTGTTAACTGTTAATTTCAAGCTTAGGGTCTCCTCCTTTGTAGTTTGGCCAGAACAATTTGGCCTCATCAGCAGACCTTGATTGATGAAACCAAGAAAAGAAAAATGTCAATTCACATATCACAACAGGGATTTACTGTTTACAACAATATATGTCAATTCCACATATTAGCAACATGGGTGTTACTGTTTTAAATCATAGAATTTGCAATTTAATCGGCTTGGTATTCTCAAGGGATTCCGTAACTTAAGACCTGGATTTAAACCCGGGTTAGTCCTAACACGAGTGGACCTTTTCCTTTCAACATTCTCTGAAAGTTGAAAATAAACAGGTTGAGTAAATTCCTCATAGAAATGGGCATCCAGCCCCATCCACAAGAGGATTTTCTCACCCATTACAGCAACCTTTTGAGTATGTTAAAGGAAAAGTTCATTCTGTAGGGACTCACACGGTTTAAACCCAGTTCTAAAGTTGTTAGACTCCTTTCAGAATCCAGCCACTGAATTTAGCTTCTCAATTACTAACACAATTACATAATGACAATGTGACTTACCTCATCTTCCTTATCTGATAGCATGAGTATTGTGTTAGAGTTGGGTCTCCATAGCATGCGCAGAAAGTCTATCATGTTTGAGCTTCTCATTAATAACACTAATTAAACATAATGACATGTGACTTACCTCATCTTCCTTATCTGACAGCATGATTATTTGTGTTTGGAGTTGTCCTCCCCAATAACATCGCCAGAATTCTATCATGGTGTTAGCTTCTCATTAATAACACTAATTTACTAAATGACAATGTGACTTACCTCATCTTCCTTATCTGACATCATGAGTAATTGTTGTTAGAGTGGCTCCCATAGCATGCGCCGAATCTATCATGGTGTCTCCTTTGGATATTGTTGTTTACTATAAACCCTATTGCCCCGGTAACCCTGAACTAACAACAGTCATATATGGAGGTAAAATCGCTGTCACCTTATAAACCTTATAAATGACCTAACACAAAGAGTTGCAATATTTATTTGATATTAAGGTGAAAGTGTTTTGGCTAGTTGGATGAAGATTTATGATAAATACTAGCATTAAATAAGGAAAGTTCTTGTACAAATAAAGTCAACAATGCCGAACATGTTAATCAACGAATCATGTGATTGGGTGGAGGAGCACAAGCCATGGATCAAGAACCCAACCAAACCCACATGCTGGTTAAGGAAGTGATCTTGATTAGGAGCAGAGAAAATAATCCCAAAAATGAGCTAAATTAAAATATAAACCACCAATTATTTGAAAAAGAGCAACCCCCCAGTTTGGTTATGCAATCCAACCAGACAAGATTGCCCAAAATTACATCTAGAAACCCCAGCCCATAACGATCAAGTCCCTGATACCGGTACAAATCCCAATATTTGCCGATTGAGAATCAAATTATTGGATCTGCACAGGAACTATTGCTCATTTTATGAATATATAAACAATCTTGATGAAATTGTCTTGAACTACTAAGACTATCTTTCATAATATAACAGCGTTTTCATCACCCTTTGTCAAAATTTATTTTAATACGAATCTGTCTAACAATTATATGAGCACTACAACACCACCCTATAATAATCACAGGGGCATTTGTGAAAGCTTAGGATCACAACCCTTACCCATACTTAGAGATCATTTTGGTAGAAAAGGCTAAGTGGTTTTTGGTGAAGGAACCTATTTCAGTGGCACATCCCTGCACACCTTACGTAAGTACCTCCCCAGGTTGGGCGAACTCAACACTATACTACCAATATCTATACCAGTACCAGTTACTCTAATACAACGCTAACAGCGGCTTCCCTCTATGATGTATAAAATGATTGTATTAAATATGCGAGTATGGATGTATCAAATATGTATTGAATCCTGTACATAACTCTAGAAATCCTGTAAGAATGTATGCATGATGTAGTCTGACCCATCCACACCTGCTACACATGAGATGGACACACGATTCCTCTCAACTGAAAATGTAACAACATTAGCAAAATCATTCAAGATGGTCCCTTGTAACGGAAGACACACACACAAAACATCAAGTAGAGTATTGTCTTGAAAGGTATGACAGTATGCTACTAACACAGTAACCTACTAAAATTCCTTATATAAAATCTCATTAGTCCAGGACACTTAGTTTAATTACATTTTTAAAATAAAAAGTTTTTGAGTAAACCTGTCACATAATTGCTTTCACTTGAAATATAGATTTGAAAGCGTTTCACTCTAATGCGTAACTTCTTAAAACATGACACAAAACTGTAAAAAGTAGTTCCTACACTGGACACACAAACCCATTTTTTTTCTTTTTCTTCACCTTTTTTCTCTTTTTTTCTGTCTTCTCGTTTGCTATTTCCATCTTTATAAAGGACCAACGATGTCTTTCCTCATTCTCCCATCCCCTCCGTCCTCCCCTGCCCCCCCGGTCCCATCCCCTCGTTTTCACCATTTCCTCAGATCCCCTTTCTGCTATCTCATTGTCCCACGCATTGAGAGGATGTTTGGCTTTGTTGAATTCATACTCATGTAATCTTCCTTCTTCTCTGCTCTTCTTAGATTGTGATTGCTGTAAAGAACAAGCTACCCAAACAGCTTATCCGTAGTATGACTATGCTACACAACCCTCTGGATGACTGGATATTACAAAAATCTCAAGATTTGAGGCCCCTAAAATTATACACTGATATACGCTAGGCAGCACTTTCATAATCATAATTCCCACGAGTTTGATTTTAGCTAATTTATGCAAATACATATCGCTTATCCTTTGGTGGCGTTATTGTGTTGTATATAATTTGGTGTGCCTCCCTGTTTCTTGTCAGGGGGGTGGTGTGTTTGGGGGGGGGTGGGTGGAGGTGGGGGGGGGGGGGGTGTGCCCATTTTCATTAAAGGTCGCATGGCCCGAGTCGCTAAGTGCCCTCGTCCCCAGAAGCCCCCGATTTAACCGGAAGTGGTCACATTTCGGTATCCGGGTATATACTACTGCCTCTCCCTACTTTTTCAGGATTGAGGAAGGGCAAAAAGGGATGGGAGGGCCATGAGGGGGGAGTGAGAAGTGAAGTGCGTAAAAATAGGATAGACGGGTGTGAGAGCCGACATGAGATGGTTGGAATGGGGGATGAATAATGGAAAGGAAAGGGGTGAGTCAAAGGGAACGCAGAAGCAATGGTACGGTCTGTGACGGAGGGGGAGTTATGTTGGGAGGGGGATTGTGAAGAGTGTAAAGCTGAAGTGGTATCGTGCAAGGGTTAGTCGGCGGGGAGGAGGCAAAAAGAGGTCTGAGAGAGGATGGGGGTGGGGGGAGAGAGAAAGGGAAGGATGGTGGGGTTATCGGGGGGTAGAAAGCAGAGAGCAGGGGTGAAAAAATGGTGGTGCGAAGGCGCTAGAATTGGGAAGTGGGGGAGATAGGGTAGAAGTTGGGGGGAAGTTTGGTAAAGGAGGGAGCATACGAATGAAGAAACTCAAGGGTATTTGCCGAAACAAGATTGGGCGGTTCACAAAACCGAGTGGGAGGGGGATATGAGGAGAATTCGCGAAAGCGTCAGAAAATACGTGTGCCTTTCCTCGGTGCAAATTTAGAGCAAAGGTGTTTGGGTTGGAAGTTATGAGCGCAAATGTGACCCCATTTTGGTCGACCAAGTAGTAATTGTACACAGTACTCTATGTCGGCTTACAAATCAGTTTTTTAGCTCTCGCATCAAAACGGGTTGAAATATCGGTGCGAACTTTACAGTGTGGGTTTGGCGTGGATGGCCAATCTCTCAAGATGAAACTTCATACCTTAATTGGGGGCCTCCCCCTTTAACTCTAACTTGTGGGCTTTCTGTTTCCCATAATTCATATTAAAATTGCCCAGATGACAGCACAACCAACTCAAGTACGGTGCACGCACCATTCATACGGCATGTTTATAATAAAAAATTCACCTTTTGCCATCCATTTTGGCACGTAACCCTCCCAAAAACTATTTTTGTTCTATTGTTTTTTCTCTCCATTTCTTGTATATTAGTGCATGTGAAAGTTTACCTTCGAGCACTGTTCACCTTTGGTTTGAAATCTTTGGCATGATATCATTTGGACATTTTTTTCTTGAACTATATGGGACCGTGAGGGTCTCGATTCTTTAAGATTTCCACTTTTCCCCAACCCTCGATAATCCCTTCATATTCAGTGGGCAGAGAATAATGTGTAGCCCCAAGTTCAGGTGTACAGTATGACATAAGCATAGTGCAGTGCAATGCCCAGATAGTAAAAACAGTATGGGGTTTGGTTATTTTTTTATTAAAAACATTGAAAACTTAATATATATCACCGATGAATAACCAGTCAAACTAAATTAAATAAATCAAAAACTAAAATGAATGATCATACTGGTATTTGTTTTGCATAGCCACTTTTTATCATATGGATGAGATTTTTTTCCACAATAACAGGAAAAAGATGTTTAGAACACTTTTTTTCAATTGTTTGCCCCAATCACAGTTGCAGTCCAACTATCAGAGGTCTGATAGCTCAATTTAAAATACCAAGATTACCCTTCCCCTTGACCCCACCAACCCCGACCCCTTCATCAATTATATACTTTTGGGTAGGCCCAAATACCAGTCTAACCAACCAAAATACATGAATGGGGGAACACCCCCCAAAAAACATCTGAAGTGTTCCTACCTATAATTTTAATTTCTGGTTTGGAGCCATTTTCAAAGAAACCCTCTGAGTTTTAATTTTCTCTCAACTCTAGAAATGTAATACCTAAATGAATCTTTCTTACACAACCAGCATTATCAGTGTCTCCTGAAATATTGTAAGTGAATACACATGTGATTTAGGGATTGGTCAATAAATAACAAAACCATACATGTGTGCGTGTAAAGCTATATTGGGCTATCAAAATATATAAAAAGATGGTTTATTTTCAAAAATGGCATACAGTTTACATGAGGCAGTGTTTTGACCAAACAATTAATTGAGAAGTGAAACCCTACGGAATTCCTTTACGGCAAAGTAATATGTGAAAATACAATGGGTGTGTGCATTCATGTTCATTTGGTTTGATGTGTGGGTGTAGGTTCACAAGGTTAAATAATGGAACACAGGCAGAGGTGCTCAATACTTCTATGCTTTACGTTATAACGTCAATGGCCCAGCTGCGCCTTTAATATAATACCACGTAATTCATAATTAGTCGGCCGACTTTCATTAAGACTATACGCAAACGTTGTAACTTTTAAAATGGCTACTGCATAAAATCTTTTTTTTTTTCCTATGATATTGGTATTGATAATATAATATTTTATTAATTTACTGACCATTCCCTAAACAGGTCATTTTATTACTTTGCCAAAGATACAAAAGGTACCTCAGAATTACATAAACAAATTGGTGTGGAGCCTCTTTTTGTTGAGAGAAGTGGGTTTGGCTAAAAATCAAATTAGAAGTAAAGTTTGTATTTAACTCAATCGGGGAATAAAATAGCTTGAACACCCATTATTGTTAAATTTTGTTTTCCCTTTCATCTATTTTGTTCCAACACTGTAATACTGCAACCTTAAACTGCTCATCTAATAGTATCTTTCCATTTTCATTGGTAATGGCATTCTATCTGAATATGTCTTAAGATCCGGTGCCCTTACCTTGTTTTTACCGCCTTCACCAGCAAAGTACGTCGTGATGAAGACAGATGGCTCCTGTGAAGAGAAAGGAATGAGTACAATTCTTGTGCAAAAATAGGATATTACACCTCCTGAGAAGTACACCAATGTTTCACTGCGCATAAAATCGTCATAGTGGCTTTGAAAATAAGTATTTCAAGAAAAATGGCTCTGAAGATTTTGAGATCTAGTGCCCTATACTGTTTATTAAACCGAGTTGAAAAATTTCAAATAATATCACTGATGACCTTCTATTTAAATATGCAAAAAAGTTTAATACAAAAAAAAAAATCTTCACCAGGAACAACAACAAAAGCAAGCTCCCACATGTAGAATCGTTGCGCATATATTCGTTTGATTATTTAAGTTTGAGGCAATACGCACTCTCGAAAAGGACAAAATACAACTCTCCCATGAACTAAAAAAATAACATCCACAAATATGTCACTATGTGAAATGAACAAATACTTTTAAAATTCAATATGATGCTGTGGGTCTCAAGCATAGATTTGGACCAAAATGTCATTATGTGATGCAGAAAATTTAAGGTTTGCGCAATTACATCATACGGTACTTAATTTCTAAAAAAACGTTAAAATGACAGATACGTCACTATGCGTCACGGCCGACGAAATATCATTCTGTTGTTGGTTGTTATTCACATACTACATAGACAAAAACATTCTTGCACACACTTCCCAAAGCAACTCTCTTTAATGGACTACAGTAGAATTTGCTACCTTTGTGTATCACTGGACTGCGTATATTTTGCTACCTTTGTGGATCTTGGAACCTGCAGTTAATTTGCCTACCTTTATGTATCACTTGGACTGCTTATTTGCACCTTTTGTGGATCACGGGACTGCAGTAACATATTTGCTACCTTGTGTATCACTTGGACTGGCAGTATAATTGCTACCTTGGTGGATCACTGGACTGCATATAATTTGGCTACCCTTTTTTTGTGGAGCACTTGGACCGCAGTATAATTTGCTACCTTTGTGGAGCACTGGACTAAGTATAATTTGCTACCTTTGTGGATCACTTGTAACTGGCAGTATAATTTGGCTACCCTTTGTGGACCACTGGACTGCAGTAATTTGTTACCTTTGTGTCACTTGGACTGCAGTATATTTGCTACCTTTGTGGATCCCACTGGACTGCAGTATATTTGCTACCTTGGGTGGATCACTTGGGACTAAGCAGTTAATTTGCTACCTTTGGGAGATTGTTGATCACTTGGACTGCAGTATAAACTTTTCTACCTTTGTGGGAAAATCCTTGGACTGCAGTATAATTTGCTACCTTTGTGGACACTTGACTGCAGTATAATTTGCTATCTTTTGTGGTCACTTGGACTGCATTATAATTTGCAACTCCTTTGTGGATCACTGGACTGCCAGTATAATTTTGGCTACCTTTGTGGATCCCTGACTGCAGATAATTTGCTACCTTTGTGTATCACTGACTGCAGTTAATTTGCTACCTTGTGGAGCACTGACTAACAGTCGCTCTATATATTACAAACTTAAATAATAAATTCGCTATCAATGCTTACCTCTGTTTGTACTAGGTAGTTTCTCTTTGTGCGGATTCGTTTGAGAATCTCCAAGACGTTTGACTTTGCCTTCAGCGTGCATCTGTTTTAGCATACTGTCTATCACTATGTATGTCCCTGTTCTTCCAACCCCAGCACTGCAAAGTTAACAAAAGACATTGGTCATTTTAATTGAATATGCAAATTTTTCATTTGCTGCTTTCAAAATCTAATTTTTCTAACTGATACAACAAACTTTAGAATAAATTTTTAACAAAAGAGAAGTCACACAGGCAGAACAATTCATTCTTCAAAGAAATAACTCATATTAAAAAATTGACATTTCATCACAGCGCTACTGCTTCCTCCTTTCATGGTCCTTGGAAATCTTCCAAGTTTCCTGGTTTGTTTCATCTGTAAGGTTATTTCATGTCACCCACCTTTAATTATCTTATTTTATTATAAAGAATCATTTTGGTTCAAATAGACGAATCCCAATATCATACAATTGCTACTGTCAAACTTTTACTACTATTCTCAAAATACTGCTAAAAAGGACAATGTATAAATATTTGCCATCATAACGAGTCAAAGAGACACTGACCATTTGAAAAATATTGCGCCCTCAAGATTTTTTCAAAAATTAATTATTTTTGCGTTGTTGTACACAATTTAATATAATACAAGGCGGTTCTCGAACCACAAGTCTCCTCGCCTGGTTTCGCGAAAACCGTACTACAAACTGGCAGCACACCAGAGTGCAACTGTGCGAGTTCAGGGTGTCCCCAAAAAGTTTGCACAAGCCAGATAAACGAAACTCCATTTCTCAACAGTTTACTTCCGCCCTCTTACATTTGACACTACCCTCGGGGTCACAAAACACACATTTCCATTGTGTAGATATTATCTCAAAGTTTTGAAATCCCCCCAAGAGCATAGTGAGAGAGTGTGTTTAGGAATAGCACCCCCAGTTTGTGCATTTTTATAGTATTCTATACTCTGTCCAGACTCGAAGTATGAAGTAGCGACGCGGGCGGATACATTGTGCCGACTTTTCAGCGCGCGCGTAAGCAAAACACAATCGCACTGCAATTTAAAGGCGGCATTGGGTATACACGCGCGTCGTCACTTCATACTTCAACAAACAAAGTATATACGCTCCTCCTTCATTTGACAGCCACCACCCTAGGGGTCCCACCATTCTCCGTGGAGATATTAATCTGAAAAAGTCCCCCACAAATGAGCACAAGTAAGAGATGTTTAAGAGTAGCACCCCGGGTTTGCATGTTATAGTATTCAATATTTCTCACTCTTTCATTTGATACCTGGGGGACCATATAGGTCAAAATATCTTCCGTTTGGAGATATTAATCTTGAAATGTCCCCAACATAAAAATAACAAGAGATGTTTAGAGTTAGCACCCCCTGGTTTTGCATTCTATTAATCTTTAATTTCCTGCTCTTTCTTGACACTACCCCCAGGTTAAAGAGGCAACATTTCCCTGTGGAGATATTAATCATGAAAGTCATGCAAAAATCCTAAATTCACTAACTTTAGTAAATATGAAAATTATTCAATTTGGCAACACTGTTTTTTGAAAAAACATGTGACAAATTTTAAATTTGAGTCCCTAAGAGTTCGTAAAGCCCCGAAATTCCCATTTTACGATTTTGCACATTTTTCCAAGAAATGTAAACAGGCTGGCAACCCAAAAACTCACCATAACTGGGTGTGTTATAATTATAATAGGGCTTTTTTGATATTAGAGTGTATCGGAGCGCATAGCTCTGTAGCGCATAGCTCTGTAGCCATGGCCCGTATGTTCAAGGGTATTATGTTTGGATAGAGATTACTTTTGCAGGGGAATTTCTGGAGTTTTGAGTTAATGCACAGTAAGTTACCATAAGCATGATTGATGTGAACCTTTAATAGCAGTGACGATGAAAACAGTGGCAACGGACGTGGGCCAACTGTTTAGTAATTTAAGCACAACATACAACTTTACTGATTAGTACACGGCGTAGGCCTATTAATTGCTGGCTGTAGCTAATTTACAATTTGAGTGGTGTACGACTATGGTGTTATGACTTAATATAAGCCTGTGTATTGTCATAGATAGTCCAATTTTAGAATTTTGGCACACACGTGGCAATATAGCCTTTGCCTACTCTAAAATAATACTGAAAATTTTCTTATTTGAAAAAGGCCATGTTGATTCGACATGTGAATACTGCAATTATAAATCGCTGCTCCTTATCCACTACACTATCGAGGGAGGATTGGTGGTGATTGATTTTTTATCCTACATACGCTTTACGGAATAACCCGATAATACCTGTGAATGATAGATACACTATATAAATAGCGCCCGCATAAGTTTGTCCGGTAATAATTTCACAACAGTCTTCGCCGGACTAGTCTGGCGAATAGTCACTCCCTTGAAAAGTACAACACTATGACTTGAACTGCATTGAAAATAGTCTTTACTTTTACTACGCCTTCAAAATGCATTGAACTAGTCCTTTACTACAGAACCGCATGTTATAGTCTCAACATTTTAATCGATTACGCTGTTACAACAGATACAGAATGCTTGCTGCTTGCCGTATTGTAGTTATAAACGGTAATTCGAGATGAATAGGTTGGTGGCACGTGTCATGTACCAGGTCACGTGTCAGTATATCAGTTTGTGCTCTTCGGGGGCTACCGATATATATAATCCCGACTATGTTAAATCAAGGTCTGTACATGACCTCTGCCCAAATGCTATTATTTTTTTCCAAAAGAACTGTTTATTATGTCTAAACAGTGACAAACTTGTACCTTTTCCCCTACTGATTCAAAACCGACGTACGATGACGATAATCGTTGTTTTTTTTTTTTCGCAATTAGGATACGTCCGTCATTTTTACCTGAATGCGTCCCCCGAAGCAAAATAATAACCAATCATGCTGACGTCATCAATCTTTAATTTTTTCCAAAAATTTGGGGTGGCTGTTTTCCCATAATAAAATTCCTTTTTAAGATTCACATCTGTATTATTGTTCTTAATAATTATATCAATGTCCCCCACATGATGGAAAAAGATGGGTCCATAAGTCTACAAACTGAAAACATTTCAGCCGGCTAAATACCCTTACCGTGGACCTGTATGAACAGACGGATCCCCGTTTTATTTTAGCAGGCTTACAGCCACTTGCGCGCTGCTGCGGGTTATGCGTCTAGCTATATTGATGTTAACACCTTTGTTGTGGTCTACTTTGACCCCCCCCCCAATTTTGCTTTTTTGGTACACCACCAAATCGCACAGCCATATACTGCCAGATAAACACATGCTGACCTAATTACTGGTAAGGTAACTAACTCCTGAATCAAATTCTTTTTGCAGTTGTGTATTTCACACACCCGAGCAAATTTTGGTTGAAATGAACCAAGCATTTGGCATTAGTTGTCAATTAAATAAATCAAAGAATGTCCCTTTAAGTGGCCCACATGCTTTTTGACCGAATTATATTCCAACAAAAGATGTACCATATAGTAACTCTGCGCAAAGAATTTTTGCATATCCAATTTACCTTTTCAGCGATACAGCAATTCGCATATTTAATTAGATCCACTGTATACAAAATGCCCCTTTATCGGCCCACATTCACTTTGACCCAATTATGATTCACACAAAGATGCCTGAACATAGTATTCTTTCATGTTCGAAGGATTTTGCCATCCGATGTACCGTTTCAGGATAGAGTCAATTAATTGCTATTTACATTAGCTATTGGCATACCCTAATCGCACATATCTCGCACTTCAAATTGCGAGAAAGATGCGCTCATGAATAGACTTTCACATGCAGTAAAAACATTTTTTGCGTATCCTATGTATCCGTTAAAAATTTATAGCTATTTCGCTGATTTTTGCATAATAATTAGTCACTTTGGCATATTTGTTTGCCCGAAATACGCCCAAAACTAATCAGTTCGAGAACGTTCCAGCCCGCTCCCGTCCACCAAGCTTAACTCATTATACGCTTACGGAACTCCAGAAAAACTTGTACACAACTTTGCGGGAACATTTTCGTAAATTATGCAAATTAGATACTTAATTGAGACAATTTTCCGCCCAAAATCTAATCAGGTCGAGAATCTACGACCCTCTTCTTCCACCAGTTACATCAATCATATCCCTGACGTAACTCCAATAAATTGTACACAGCCGTGAACACTACGGCAAGCCAGAACGGACTACGGACGGACAAGAACAACAAGACTGACGTCGGACGGTACGTAACGGACGTAACGGACAGACATAACAGACATACAGACAGACCGACAGTTGACTGGGGGGGGGGAGGGGGGTAACATACCTACCTAAATAAAGGACAGAGCGCCAGACAGCACAGACGACAGACCATGCAAAGTGGATTATACTTCTTGCCGAAGCAAGCTTCAGTGAGACAAAAATTACTCCAGGTGACATTTAATTCACAGGACGACGGCATGCATCCGTTTTGAACCATTCTGTGGACCTTTTGTTTTAATATCAATGATTTCGAGTCTAGCTTTCAATTAATTACACATTTGTTGATAAAAGTTACGGCAAACTAAAAAATTAAGCCTACAATTTACCTGGATGTCCTTTAGCATCTTATAATATCCCTAATCTGTTTTGAGTATGTTCTTTATGTGGACAATATATCTTTATTCTTCTGATGGCCAAGACTAGCATTTGGAAGCAAATTGAAGAAATTCATATTTTGTAAAATGTGGCTGATACCACTTTAACACCTTTATAGGTACTTGTACTTGTCCAAATTCTTAAAAGTTGTGGTATAACAAAGGAGTTATTTCAGACAACTTAACATCAGTGGACGGCACTTCAAAAAGTATTTATCACATTGTCTGATCACATTACTGCAGTTGTACCACCATGGCCCAGATCGACTGGGTTCGACAACCCCGACGATTTCTGATATAAAAGAACAGCCACTGGCAGGGTGGGTAGACGGTACGGCCATGGTCAGGCCAGTCTGTGAAGTGAAACTGTGTGTGCCGTTTCTCTTGTGATTTACCGTTGCTGTGAGGTAAAAACTAAATAGGGTGAGGTCAGTGAGAGTGGATATTAGTTCAAAGCTTATCTCTCAAATCAAGTTTAACATTTTTTAAAAATTATTTTTGCTATGAAGTGTGTGATGTCAAAACAATATTTTTAAATCATGGTTTCTATTTTCTACTTTTATCATAACAAATGGCTACTTGTACAATTGCTCTTTGAAACATGAACCAACAAGCCAAAACCCATAAGACCTATCATCCAAAGATACTGCATGGCTAGAAATCGCAGAAATCATACCCGGCTCAGTCCCAAATAGAGGTGACGTCAGTGCAGATCTGAATATATTGTCCTCAGAGTCACAGCATTATACTCACATCATAAAGCCAGCCAATCAAAATGCCCAGGCATTATTACAGAGCGTTACATGACATCACCTTCTAACTTGAGCCTAAGTAGATATAAGCGTAGGAGGATTGGTTAAACAACAATAGAATACCAATTTTAAAAAAAAACAGCATATTTAAAAAAACGATGATTGAGAAAAGGACACAGCTCTAAACAATGCTAAGTCATCTTCTACTTTGAAGATAAATTTTGCTAGCCAAAGTTAGGACTTATCTCTGTTAAAATTTTATTTGTGCTGAGAATAGCAAGGGAAATAATAAAAAATAATAACTTGTCGTTGCATATATGCCCCATACTATTATGGTCCTCTTCCCAAAACTATTGTTTAAAACCATTTTGTTCTTTGGATTTAACAGGCCATTATTTATGAGATGACAGCTGGCTCACATATGAAGATGGAAAGTATGGGTTTTGTTTTTTTTTGTTTAAGAAAAACATGGGTTTTACATTATGGGTCAGGAAACAATGTAAACTTTGGACATCACACACAAGAAGAATGAAGTGAGGGAACATGATGCAATTCACCAATGGGTTCACAAACACTATACACAACCCCGCGGGGAGGAAATAGGAAAAACAAAAGACGCGAAACTCCTAAAAATACGGAAGAACCGAGAACATTA
>JAMKCH010003184.1:0-45190 GCA_023653785.1 Ophioderma brevispina
GCGCTTTTTTCAAATGGCGGCCCATATTCACTTAATGCCCTTTTTTTTGACATATATCTTTATTTTTTGATCCAAATTCATGCACGATGTGACTAAGTCGCACCAAACACACCAAGGAATAGTTTGAACACCTTTTGGCATGCGTAACCTGCCTCTAGAGGGCGTCCATCATAAAACCTGACAGAAAGAACTTTCCAAGCCCCACTAGTGGGTTTTTGAGTGAACTTGGTGGAAATACACAATCCCACTCAATCCCCATCAAATCCCCCTCAATCCCCCTCAAAGCTAAAATCACTACACTACCAGCACTATGATGTCCCACCATTTTCATTTCATTTCATATTTATTAGTAAACTCACAGATTAAAATACATAAAATCAGCACAAAAATGATAAAACAATAGATGTCGAATATATTAAGGATTGCACAACTAATTACCATTTCAAATTTGAACACTTTCGTGATCACAGATTATAAACCTTGAGTACCAAGGGTCGCCCAAAAGGCCTCTTATTAATTCGTGCTTATTTCCATTGGGGCCCTTCAAGTGAAAACAAAATGGGACAAATGAGACAACCGTCAAGAAAAAAAACCTTACAAAAACAAGCACACCAAATTAAAAATATTTCAATTACAAGTAGATATTGCACATGTATGTGATACCTGAAGCACCAAAAGAGACATATTAAATTTAATACACCAGATCACACTTCATCTTCCAAGGCTTGTTCACTCATATGTTTTTTTGACTGCCATTTTGAATTGATAAAATTTTCTTTCTGCTTGATAACCTTGGGTAAGCAGTTTCCCATTGTTGAATACCAGTATAAAGAAAGAATTTCTAGCTGGCCTAAGTTTCTTGGCAGAGTACAGTGTGTAGGCTCCCCTGGTACTGATATTTATGAACTGTAGACACACGTTTTGAATTGCACTTTAGATATTCCGGTGACATAGCTTGTAATTTTAAAAACCTGGTTTAATTTTAGTTGAGTTACTCTATCCCTCACAGATAACAACCCAATTTTGTCCCTTTCTTTTTGACACACCATGGCTGCGGGGGCCCAATTCTAAGATAAACCTAACAACTTTATTTTGCATTGTTTTGAAGTCTGTTTTTTAAATATTGAGGAAGCATTGAAAACCAAGCCGAACATGCATATCCAAATGACATAAGATGAGTGTGGAACATAACTTTACGTGTTCTGCTATTTAGACCTCCGCAATACCTATACAAACTTTACCCTAAACTCTTTTTTAAAACTCCAAGCAACCTTTCACCGGTTAATGATACATCAAAATTTCACTCAAGGTACTTTGCATTCTGAGTTGTATTCCATAGGTTACAATCACAGTTGACAATTGAAAGATTTTTACTTTTGCGAGTTTTCGTTTAGTACCAAATAACATGCATTCTGTGTTTCCCTAAATGCAAAGATAATTTATTTATTATCGATTAACCATTGTCCTACATGTCTCAATTCTTTACCAAGCTTAATAGCAATATTATCAGGATCTCTACCGGATACCATCAAGGCGCTGTCATCAGCGTAGAGCACGAGTTTGCAGTCAACACTGCTTGACCAATATCAGACATAGCAAGAAACCAGTGGCCCAGAATCTTTCCCCGGTGAGGGACCCCGCCAGACCCATGAGCGAATCCGAATCACTTGATTCACATTAACAATTTGTTGTTCCTGTCCAGTTAAATAAGATTTAAACCAATCCACTGATGAACCCCCATTGCCTGAAGCTTCTTGCAGAGAATAACATGTCAACCAGTGTCCGATGCTTTCTGGGATCTACCAGAACCATAAACTGTGAGTACATTAGACCATTTGATTTTGGAGTAATCAGTTAGATGAATCCTACCCAGTGTCAGTTGAGAACCCCCCTCTAACCCAGATTGGAAATCATAATCGAAATATTATTTCCCTTTTCAAAAAGATTCCAGTTTAATGTACACTGCTTTTTTTCCAGTATTTTTGAGGCTACGCAAAAATACTCACAGGTCCGGTAATTACCAACCTCTGACCGACTATTTTTTATATGTTCTTACACGTGCTAATAAATCCCTTGGAACAAATTTGGATGTAAGTAGAAACTTCACAAATGGGTTAGTTGATTTTTTAGCAAATCTGACCATCTTTGAGAAATCTTGAAGGAATTCCATCACCCCGTCCTTTTGTTGGGATGAGTGAACCAATTCTTTAAAAATAAAATCACTCGACACAGGAGACAGTTGGAAAACTCATTCTTGACGCCCAGATTCTGTAAATAATCCAGAAAAGTTTTGAGTCCCCCCCACAAAATTTCCCAGGTGGCAGGCAGTTTGCTGACCAAAGTGCAGCAACGTGGTAAAAGGTATGGATATAATTGTGCAACAGTTGTTGAGGTTAAAAATTTTTCACCATCTATTTCAATCAAGGACAACACGAGACTGCTCTGTGGTTTTTTGTTCTATACCCAAGTGCTTTGAGATGCCTCCAACTTTTCTGTGGGTTAGATTTATTTTCTCATTTTTTCCTAAAAAAGCCTGACTTAGTCCTATTAATATCCCTTTGAATTCTATTGCGAATCTTACAATATTCTGTAACAAGAGCAGGTTGTTTTATGTGTTTTTTGTAATCGATAGAGAAGGTTTATCTCTTTCTTTAATAGCATCAGGGATCTCACGGGTCATCCATGGTTTTCAAAGCTTCACTCAATCCCACTCAAACCCACTCAAATCCCACTCATCCCCCCTCGAGTGGAAGGTTTGAAAGTGAACATTGAGGAATCACTCGTTTTTGGCAATTAACTTTCTGTCCTGTACTGTATTTCAAAAAATGGCCGCCAAAACATGAAACGCCGTGTATTTATACACTAATACCTCTTTAAAGGCAAAATGCCGGTGTCCACGCCTAAGTATATACTTGCCAGCACGTTTGGATTAGTTGAGGTAAAGTAACACTTAAAAATGAAGTAGTTAGCCTTTCAAGTGTATAAATAGAGGGCGCTTTATGTACAATGGTCTATGACTTTACGAGACACTAGACCACACCCACACCACCGTAATTACTGATCACCTTAAAAACCGCATAACCATGGTCTCTGGAGTCTTGATGTGTTGACGGAATGAGTTCCCAAGTGAGCACCAAGCTTCTTACTACTGCTTGCGAGAGATTCAGGCACGGAAGTGTACGCGTAGCGACGCAACCAAACGCGCCCACATAAAAGTTGTTGTTAAGAAATTACTAACGTACTTCAACCCACAGGTGCTTGGTTGTGGTCTAATGTGGGTCGGATGGAATGCCCCGGGGGAGCGTACTCATGCCTCATACTGTTTGGCATCGTTCGGGCGACCGGCCCTGAGATGCGGGATCCTGTCGGTTTGTCCTGGCGCACAAGGAGTGAAGATGTCACAGGGAGACTCAAAGGGCCCTTTAGAAATGGCTCGCCCCTCTTTATTGTGAGGGAACCATCAGCGCGCAAGTCCCAATCCGGGCACAGGTCTATGCTTCCGTCTGCGCGCCGTGCCATTCGTCACCTTTGAGTGACCTTGGTCTGGAGTCGCCCCCTGGAGGACTGTGATAGTCATGTTTTTACTTATGAGTCCCCTTGGACTGGCAATTCCTCCTCTTAGACCCCACATCGAAAGCAGTGGTGTATCTTAGGGAGGGCAAGGGGGAGGGGACATATGCCCGACACCACCTCAGGGGTGCTCTGAAGATGTTTCGGAAAATAAAAAGAAAAAAATACCATTGTTGTGGATTTTTGCGTTATTGTCACAGGCAGTATAGTTTCATCTGCTTCAAGATATGAGATAACGGAGATCTCTCGAAGGCACTCAAACTACTAAAACGAGGTTCCGGGCTCGCGTCACCTTGACCACCCGCCAGGGGCAGTAGAGTCAGCTGCTTTCAAGATAATGAGATAACGAGATCTCTCGAAGGCACTCAAACATGCTATTTCACTCAAGAGCTTCCACTGGCCCTGAACCCTAGACCCCGCCAGGGTCAGTATACTTTCATCTGCTTCTGATGGTGAGATCACCGAAAGCTCTCCGGATTGCGCTGAACGGCTAAATCCTAGCGCGTCCTGGGCTCCGCCCCTGGACCCCTGCCACGTTCAGCATAGTCCTTCTGCTTCAAGATAATGAGAGAACTGAGAGGCCCCTCCGAAGTCCCGCAAAACATACTAAAACTGAGAGGTTCCAGGGCTCCGTCACTTTGACCACCGCCAGAGGGCCATTATAGTATCATCAAGATCAATGAATAACTGAGATCTCTCCGAAGCACTCTAAACATGCATTTAACTGAAAAGCTTCCACGGGCTCTGACCCTGGACCCGCCAGGGGGCAGTATCTTTCATCTGCTTCATTTTGGAGATAATGAACTCTCCGATGCGCGGGAACAACACCTAAAACCCAGAGCTTCTGGGGCGTGGTCATGCCTGTGGTCTCCGCCCCTGACCCCCGCAACGTTCAACAAGTGTCATTTGCTTCAAGATAAGGACATACACCTCTCCGAAAGCACTCTGAACACTGTTAACTCAAGAGCTTTCTGTCTCTTCCCCTGAAACCCCCACAAGGGGCTTTTCCCCGTTTACCCTGTATGGCCCGCATGCGCTGGATCGACGGATCTTGGCCCTTGCTGCTCATGTGTGGCTGTATGCTTGCCCTGTATGGAAGGGGACAGCCCAGAAGCTTGCCCCAGCGTTGGATTCCTCCGGCGCTTGTTCGCGAGGTGTGGGGGGGGGGGGGGTCTATCGCCAGCTCCGGCGGACAACTTAAACATGCAGCAGCGGAAGCATGCAAGAGCAGAGCTGCCAAGTATCTGTTATAGAGCGCCCCTGTGTTTGGACAGATGCCCCCTTCTGACCGCCTTATGTCCGGGGTAGTTTCCTAGGCAAGTCCGGTCCTTTGAAATAGTCTCTAAGGAGTTTGGGGCATTTGCTTGTGGAAAGAAAGACGTTGCTGTCAACCAAGTGGCATCTATTGGTATTGAGCCCTGTGAGCGTTTTTCCGCCTGGGCCTGGCTTCTCGTGGGCTGAGGGGCGGTGTCTCAGCTGATTGAGATCCATAATCGGCCGATCTACCTGGAAGCAGATCATGAACACTGGAGCATCTCTTGGTCTGCCCAATATTGGTGCAACAAAGCACAGACAATGACCTTGAATTTTTCACATCAGCCAGACATTTTCCCCACCTCTGGCTAGATCACATTTGACACACTGTGTTTGATTGATATAAGAAAAAAATTTTCCAATTTAAATAATAATTGGTATTGTTCAATTAGCATTCTTTTAAGCCAATGCTGTGTTCTTGGTATACAAGCTTAATGCAGCTCCGTTGAATTCATAATGGCTCTTTTTCTTTCCTCCTCCTCCTTCTTGAAGTCATGTCTTAATGTCTTCCTTCTTAGAAGATTATTCTTCCTCTACTATTATGTCAGACAAACTCTTGTTGCATTAACTCTCCTGATGGCCACTTTTATCTAGTGGTGCACCATCATGTAACTACCAACCATGATCATCTGGTTGAGGTTTTTCTGGCTCTGCCACATCTGCCTGGTACCAAATACGGCTTGATAATTGGCTCTCTGGATGTGGGCATCCTCAACAATTCCCTCATACGAGTGCTCTTGCAAATCAGTCGATCCTTCCACGTCTGAGGAGGCATCCATACTGTCACTTTTGACTTACTCTCGTCTATCTGAGCCCATTTTTGTAACCACCCCCTCCCCCCCGTGATTTTCTTACTGAAACATCCGAGTCCTGTAAATTTGGGTACCACGGTAGCTTAAGTTTCTTCCTCTTTCCATTGGTAATCAAAGAAGTGCCATCCTTCCCCTTATGAGTCACTATGACGTCATATGTTGAGGAAAGTAAGGAA
Organism: Ophioderma brevispina; assembly: GCA_023653785.1. Classification (NCBI taxonomy): domain Eukaryota; kingdom Metazoa; phylum Echinodermata; class Ophiuroidea; order Amphilepidida; family Ophiodermatidae; genus Ophioderma; species Ophioderma brevispina. Next base: position 5,873 of record JAMKCH010003184.1, read on the forward strand.
AATATCTGTGTACTGTAATGGGGTGGAAAAATTGGTATTCGCAATTTTAAGCGGACTGATCCAACGCATTATTAATAGCAACGAAAATTCTCTCAATTTATAAAACTAGTCATTTTCCATCGAGTAGAGCCCAAAACGCATGAAAATCGGATAGTCCTAACATTTTTGGCGAACACTTGAATATTTTCCCCTATTGTATCTATGAAATTAACAATTGTGCTAACATGCGAAACTTTATGACGTCATTGGGACGTCATGCCATGCATGTTTTTTTTGGTACCATTTTGGTATCATTGCAAGATGATGACCATAGCTATCTAGTGGTAACAAAATCAAGTGCATGGTAGGCTTTCTCTGTTTGTGCTAGGCCATATTGGCAATTCTCTCCCTGAAGGGGGGTAGTTTCATTTTGGCAGCCATTTTGAAAAAAGCGTCCCTCAACCGTTTGACCCAGGGGTGGGGATTTTTGCCAGCCCACCTGAATTCAGTTGCTATGGTATAAGCTTCATACAAAAATGGTTTGTCTCCCAAAATCCCCGGGGGTGCATGGGGGGTCATGGTAGCCCTTAGTCTATCAGGTTTTAGAATTGCTTTTCGGAGAAATAAATGTCCCACGTCCGGTGTCATCTACAATCGGTTTATTAGAAGGTTCCTTCTCCAACCAATCCTTCGGCACCGGCTGACATGAATTTGATAATTGACATCTGTCAAACCACTTGAGATATATAACTATCCATATCATGCTTGTCCTCTTAATTAAAATCCACGAAATGACGAGTTAATAATAAATTTATAGCTTCGCGTGACGACTATCGGCTTAATAACGTAGAGGGAAGATTTGTTATGTTTCCCTTGCTCCCGGTCGAAAATCGTCAAAATTTTGGAAAGTCTTCTTTTTTCCTTTTTCCCCCCTGAATTTTTTGAAAATGGGGATGGTTCATTAGACTCAATTAAAGGATGACGGGTGGGATAGTGTTTGTTGAGATGTTTATTCTACCTGTTACGTCCGCTAATTCGGCACGCAATATATTTTCGTATTCTGCATAATAGTTTTCCCCGAGTTTATGTAGTACCGGTTATCTTGCTTTCACTTTTATACTATTCAATTATATGGCAAAGTTTGTTTGAATAATTCCCCATTTAAACAACCCTCCGTTCAAATTCAATGCCTCGTAACCCTCATGTTAACAGGGGTGGCCATTTTTAATCCCATCCCCAAAGGAGAAATTTTTTACTGGTTAAAATTTAATATTTAAAAAAAAAAAAAAAAACCAAAATTACTTTATTTTTTAGAAAAAACCCAAAAAACAAACAATATTAATTTAACAAATTTTAGTGGAAAATTGTTAGCCAGGAAAGGCATTGCTAGGAGCAAATAAAAGGTTTAAAAAAACTGCATCCACAAGGCCATGGTACTAGTGTCTAACGCAGTATTTGTGTTGGCTTCATCTACTATCTATCTATCTATGCCCCATGTCCCATAGGCGTTGGCCTCCTCGAACAAATTTATACCATCTATTCCTATCTTGCGTTTCCAAATATGCCTTGTGGAAGTTGGTGCCCACAATGATGTCATCTGCCCATCTCTTCCTTGGTCCTTCCCTGTCTGTTTTGTGCCTGCTACAGTTTTCCATAAAAATGCGTTTGGGTAGGCGGATGTTTGTTCATTCTGCAAAGTGGACAAACCAGTCAGCTGCGAGGCAGTGATGTCGAGGCTAGGATCTTTTTTGGTTGAAAGTGGCATTAGGAGATTCTTGACAGAATTTCTTCATTCCGGATCTTTTCCTTCCAGCTGATATAAGGAATTTTCTTAGCAATCGCATTCAACTGCTTTCCAACTTCTTTCAATGGTCATCTTTGTGATGGTCCAGGTTTCAGACCCATACAGAAGCACTGGGTTGAAACTAGTGAATTAACAAGTCATAATTTAGTGGAGAGTGAGATGTCTTTATCACTCCAACTCTCTGTAAGTCCCTAGTTGTTGATGCCAATATAATCTTGCTTTTGATTTCGCTGGTGGAGTCGTTTGAAATGGTTTACTTTTATTCCCAAATACTTGAATCTGTTTAACCTGCTCAAGTGGTGAACCATCAGCGGATCTGTACTGGAGCTGTTCATCACGGGGGAATACCATAGCTTTTGTTTTAGGTATACTGATCTCCATCCCCTATTTCTTTGCTAGCATATTCACTTGCTCCATCAAGGTTGTCAATACGTCCCCCCCCCAACACCCACACCCACCCCCCCACCCTCTTGAGTCAGCGATGAGAGCTATATCGGCCAGAAAAACGGAGGTCTTTTAAATTGTAGCATCCACGTGTATGCCCAATTTTTACATTTTATCAAAGGTTCTGCTAAGATAGTTTGAAGAGGTCTGGTGATAGAAGACACCCTGGCGCCCGCCAAGTGGTTGTTTCAACGCACTCTGTAAGATTGTTTGTTATGTCCCTATGAGCTTTTAGCCTTGGTAGAGAGATCTCTGATGATGTTGATCAGTCTTTGAGGCACACCATAATTAGCGTCACGGTAAAGAGGCCAACGTGCCATACTCGATCGATTGCCTTCTTGTAATCAATGAAAGACAGCAAAACCTTCCCATCTTTCCTCTCTAGGCGATGTTGGATTAGGAGCTTTCAGGGCGAGACTTGGTTCAATTTGTGGAGCGGCCAGGTCTGAACCCTGCTTGTTCTTCCTGCTAGAATGGCTTCTACCTAGGGCTTCATCCGTCTCCTTCTCATGTTCCAGAAAGAATTTGCTGGAATGGTTAACAGCAGCTGAGTGGTCCTTGTAGTTCTTCACCCTTGGTATGTCGTCCCTTCTTGGGCATGGTAAGAATGAAGATGTTTGTCCATTTTTCTTCTGGAATGGCGTTTCATTTATCCAATATCAGTGCAGATATTGTAGGCAAATTGGTCAATGATGCACTCACCCCCATGCTTAAGCAGTTTCTCTGGGATCTCATCAGAACCAGGGGCTGGGTTTCCTGACTTCAGCTTTTTTGACAGCTCTTCAACTTCAAGACGGAGAATGGCTGGCTCACGATCCAAGTATAACAGCTAGTCCTCTGTATTTGTGGATGACGACAGGAAGGGGTCAATGGTAGGCTGATGATTGTAGAGTGCCTTACCATATTCAAACATCTTTGTGCTATTTTCAGCTGGATTGGAAAGAATCTCACCATTACTGCTGCGGAATAGGAGTTGGATGTAGGTTCTTCTATCACGCCTTAGTTATGGTCTTGATGGTGTTGAAGACCTCTTTGCTTCTTGTTCTGTTGCATGTTCCTTCTCACGGAGGTTACTTTTGTCATTGTACCATTTTTCTTGTCAGCTGTACGGCCTTTTTTATCAATCTGGTCAAGTGGGTTTGTACTCTTGACGCTGTTAGGATCTTAAATGGCCTTCTTCCTTGCTTTCCTTCTTTCAACTGTCAGTCAAGGGTTGCATGGAGATCCAGGGCTTTTTCTTTACCCGATGAATTGCAAGGATTTCATCTGCTGTCTCTTTGATGATTGTGGGTGGTTTTTTCAAGCCAAGGGTCTGCCACTATTGGATTCATCAGTTTACTTCAGGCCACAAGCATCGAAACCCTGTTTTGCAGTTTCAGCTGAAATTCATTTATACACTAGGGTCATCAAGCTTGGTAAGGTTCCACTGCTTTCTCTTCTGGCCTTTCTTCCTCAACTTGAATTTCACCCTCAGCTTGCAATAACCAGGGACAGGTAGTCTGATCCAACATCAACACTTGAAATATCGGTGTTATCCACTGCTGATCTCCACCTATCTCTTATCAGGATCGGTCAATCATGTTCTTAGTCTTATGATCGGGTGAAATCCATTCCACTCCGGGAAGGTTTGTTGTTTGAAGAGCGGTGGGATATTACGAGGCGGTTTTCTTGCCAAAAATATAAAAGGCGTTCCCCTCTGTGGTTCATCTCTCCATTCTGTCTCCCAATAGTATTTTTTCCCCAGGTTTCATGAAATCTTATCCCTACCTTGGCATTCCAATCCCCCATGCTTATATAGGTCTTGTATTGTGGGGGCTGCATCAACTTTGCTTGGGGGGGGCATAGAATCTTCCACTACATCATCAGGATGCGAAGATGTTGGCGCATACACTTTGAATATCGTTAATGTTATGGCCTTGGACCTCTGCATCTGAATGGACAGTGATGCGTTCACTAATTGGATCCAAGCTAAGTATGCTTTATGCAGTTTTTCACTCAACAGACATCCTACACCGGCTTGTCCCTGTCTGCTGGCTCCAGAGAAGATGATTTTACCCCCTCATCAAGAATCCATACTCCTTGGTCTTTTCCATCGCAACCTCTGCCAGACCAACTACATCCCATTTAATCTTTGCATCTCTTTTACAGCAGGTCACTCTTTCCTGAACCCAGGAGGTTCTAACATTCCAGTACCATGGTTAACTTTTTGTTTGCACTACTCATTTCAGACAATCCCTTTCATTTCGATCGACAGGTGGATAAGCTATACACTTGCCAGAGTGGCTTTCGGTGTGTCGCGTCATAAGCTGAGGATCTAATCTGTTTAGGGTTGGTCCCCGTCCCATTTTGATTGGTCATCACACCTCCTGGCGGGTCTCGAGGAGTGCGGGGATCTTTTTTTCCAGGCGACCTCCCTCTGGCATGTCTTGTTTTCTTATCTTGTCTCTTCATGTTTCTTTGTTCGGGGCTTCACGACTATAAAATGGGTTCTGTCCACTTCTCTCCCATTCCGCAGTACGAACTAAAGCTGTTGGTTGGTTCCAATTGATTGTTGTGACATAATCAATACTGAGCGATGCTGCTTCCAATGTCAGTATGTGAGAAGGAGTCTTTGTAAGCATGGATGTTATGACAACAGGGCTCCAACATTAAATCCACAAATAGTATGGTGTACTTACTTTTCTTTTTTTTGGAAGAGATTCATCAGGTTGTAGAAAATCATTATAACTTGTTAGTTTGACAAAACCAAGTGCTTGTTGGAACTCACTTCTTATTTCGTCACTCCACTTCGAGGACTTCTTCAGATGGCATCTGATTGTATTTGCCGGGAACGTGGTTTCCATGTTGGCAAGCAATTTGATGTAGACTTTACTGTTTAATGGCCTGGCTGATCGAATACAAAGGATCTCAAGAAACACAAAATTGACTCGGCAGTAAAACCTCTCGCACGCTACGTCAAATTTTGGTTCACCCCAAAGATAAAGAGAGATAAAAAACCCGGGTAATGCATTTATGAGATCTCGGGCAAAATTGGTAACCAAAGCGCGTAGGTGAACCGCACGTATTTTCGGCACTAGACTTTCAGAACACTGGCTGAAGTCCCACAAAGTTGTGGTAAAAAAAATATCGCGTGATCCGAACGAAAATTACGAACAGAACATACAAAATCGGCCATCGCAGAATCATTTGGCAAGAGAACAACCATGTCATAGAACTATGAAACCCAAATTCTGGCCGAAACACGTGGAAAAAATCTACAGAAGATACTGTCCTCCAGGAGATCCGAAGAGAAAGAGACAAAACCCTTAACAGGAGGAGGGCACCTACTTACTGAGCCTGTCTATATCCTCTTTTGAAGTCGGGAGCAAGTCTTACCATCAAATGCAACCATGGAAACCAATTTCCCGGCATACAATCAATGCCAGTCGGAAAGAAGTCCTCCGACGTTGAGTGACGAAAATTTAAGTGAGTTCCAACAATCACTTGTTTCTGTCAAACTAACAAAGCTTAACAGTTATAATAAGACAGTTACTTTCCTATTTAACAAATACATTTAAAACTGGTGGAAATTTTACTGCTTTGTAGGTGTGAAATATGCTGATATTTCCAATGTAAATGATAACCATGTGATGACAATTGTTTCTGAGTGTCAATGATGAATATTAAGGCGATTCTGCATTTGAGTTGCTTGATTTGGGTTGCCCCAATTTAGAAAGCGGTTACTAATGTTCCACCTAGGATGATCAACGAACATTACCACATTAGAAATAGAGGTGCTCAGGTTGTACTTGTTTCACATAAAATGTTGAAAAACACAATTTAATGAGAAATCAATACACCTTTTATATGATGCATTTGTCGTTGTACATGTATACCTGTCCCAGGCTCTTGGGAGGGCTCTTGGGCGGGCATTCTACACATTTGTTGGCGCAATGAAGCAGATAATGAAGTAAATGAGGTTATGAGTTTGAGTTTATTTGGATTAAAATAGAGTGATAGTATCGGTAAAGTTTGGTTGGTTACAGTCTTGGTTCCAGAGAGAGATTGGTTTAAAGTTAGGTTAGAAATAGGTTGATGGTCTAAAGTGAACTTATTTTGTTTTACCGAAATAATGGAACATAATATCAAAAGGGTCAGCGGAATATTTACACGACAAGAAAGACAAGAAAAACAGGAGCCTAACGCTGTATCTCCAGAGATAGCCCCACCTGTTCCATTTACTACAGCAAGAGCCCCACAAATAAACATTTGCTTTATTCCACGAAGGGTTCCGAATTCATAAGTGTTCAGAAAAAAAAGGAGGTCAGATGGGTCGGTTACGGAAACTCCCGTTCTTGTGCAGGTGGGAACAGGAATTAGGCCCACGTCAAGATGACTGACTCCTTGAAAGTTTTTTAGGTAAAGTACAGAGCCAGAGTTCTTTTAACTGATCAGCTCTACCCAATCGATAATCAGACAATCCAGCGCATCAGCAGCTGGCGAATGAGAAACCTCAAGGCCTGAAAAAGGCGTTTTTTCTATAGATTGTGAGTTGTAGCACACTTAATATAAAACGGCTCTCACAACTGCACTGATTGATATTGTACATGCTGCAGCATCAGGTGACAAAGGGCCTAGATTTCTACCAATCAGGGCCGGAATAATAAACCATTTGCAATCGTAGCTAAAATCTATCATTGGGTTGTGTAGTTCATGAAAATACGTTGAGTAAAGTGGATGGCAATTTACATAAACATGGACCTAATAGAGAGAAGGACCAACAACGGAAAACAACCAATTACCTAATTCGATACCCATTCATCTCGACAAAGCCAGGCAATCGATGTGTATTCATGTGCAGACACGAAGCAGTCTGTGAGCTATATCTCTTTTGCCGCGGTCGATGCTGTGACTATGGGAAAAAGGTCACAAAACTTTGTAATTTGACCGGATGTTGGGACCCTGACTAGGGGTTTTGGAAAGTGCATTTTACATTCAATTTCCATCTTTTTTGGCAAGGGTGTTGTCACAAATAGAGGCAGAAATTTGTTCAGAAAATACCAAAACCCCATCAAATCCGTCATTCTTTTGTGGAGCTAAGACTGTAGAAAAGAAGCTTGCATTTTGGGTGATTTTGTGACCTCTTAATTGTTTTAAAAATTTGTGAAAATTATATGAAAATGTTCCGATCACTTCAGAATCTTGAGAAACGGGTGTTATGAAAGTCATGTACTGTAACAAGTATAACTTCTGAAACTGGTGCCCAAGCGCACCCAACATGTAACAGACCTCTAAAAACCCACCAAATTATAATGATTTTAAACTTCGGTTATGTTGAATGTGTACCGTATGGAGTTTAGCCGACACCATTGTCGAAATGATTCCGAAATATGAGTGTGATAGGTATACTTTATACCTAATTAAATTTGTAAATGATAAACATAATTAACCTTCGTCTTGCGAATGGGGGGTGTTACCGCTCTCTCGATCTTTTCGCCATACTAAAACCCATTTTCCGGTGTCAAATGAGTACTGTAATTACCAGTTGACATTTTATGCTCAATTTCATCCCTCCCTCGGGGTATAGAAAAGGGTAAAGAGTATCCCAAAGTGATGGATAGGGGTGGCAAAACCCCCCCCCCCATTCTGGAGGGTAATACCAACACGCCCAGTACGAAACGCCCAGTATATCAAGACATTATTTTACATTAGTGGCAATAGATAGCAGGTCCTCCTGCTTCCTTTGATACAAAATGATACCAACATACTGACATTTGTCATAATGACGCATATGTGTCTCTACATGATGGAAAATATTTAAGTTACAATATTATTTTTGAGCTGTAAATTTGCAAAATTATCAATTTTTCTCTATATGGAGTAATTTTCGTACTTTATTACCTTATGATTCATATTGACGTCATCATTGGTTTTTAAATATTTTGATACTAATGGATAGAATAAACTCTAAGCATATTTTTATGTAAAAATTTATTATTTTTTTTATTTTTTTTACGTTTTTTGGGGGGGGTGGTACCCCCTTCCGGTGTGTTGTTTACACAACTGCTCATGTAGACAAGGTTAATACGCAAATGGCATGCTATGTTGGGACGTTTCCATTAATTTCAGAACAAAGTTTTTCCTAATCTTTCAATTTCATCTTTCCAATATTGCAATATACAAATTTGAGGCGGGCTTTTCCCAGTATAGTTGGGTCTTTTGGAGCAATTCCGTGACCGTGGAGAGCAGAGCATCATTCTCAGTGGAGTTGTCTTCTTCGAAGGTTAATGAACAAATTTTAGGCGGGGTGCCCCTCGTGAAAGTGTGGGCGGAATCCAAGGAAGGGATTCCTAGTAACAGGGTCAAAATGAAAAAATGCTTTGACTGTTTGTACAAAGGTCACCAAAGTGTTCGGCTTGTTACAAAGATTAAAAAGGTGAGTTGTCACTACTTACAATTTATGGTATGGAAGATATGGCCCTAAACAAAAAACCGTCCCCAATATCAAAGGTCATCACGAAAGCTTAAAACTGAAATATTGCTCCGATTTCTTCAAATGGGCTAAATTGGTACCTTTCCTCAGAGACGCAACAAAAACATTTGTACGTCTAACAGATTTTTGAAAATTCGGAGATCAATAGAGCTAGAGGTCAATGGGGTTGACCTGTTTGTGATTTATCTCAATAAACAAATACAAATTGAGATGCCCAACCTACTACCACATGACCCAACTAAGTATGCCCAAGAGCGTTGCCAGTCAGCCCTCCTGCTGAGATGGTGATTATCGCATTACCTTAAGCCCGGTAAATGGGATCATTGTGAATTTTAATACCCAAAGCGGCAACGTGATGGGTCTTTTAAACTAGTTTTGTTGTCCTTCTCTCTATTAGGTCCATGCATAAAACCAACATTTTCCAAAATGGCCGCCATTTTAAAGGTAATAGGGCTACTAGTGTTGTAAATTGTGTATGTGTCCTGGGTCAAGAGTGCAATATACATTCCAGAATTTTCAGAGTCATGGAAATGTAATTACAGGGCTATATCGAACATCTCCTCAAAGAAAACCGTATATTTCTTATTTTATATACATAAAGTATTTTGGTGTAAATGATGTTTCTGGTCAGGAGCCCAGTAAAACTATTCCCAAAATTGTAGGATGAATACAAAGTGCTGTATACTTGTACACGTGACATGACCATTTAAGTGTTTCGAAATTCGCGACCATCTCTCGACATATCTGAAAACAACAAAAATAGTTTCTATTAAATTAATACGGCCTATAATCAAATTCTAATGCATTCATCTATATTCTGGGTGATAATATAAAGTCGTCAAGTGGTCACATTTTGGGTGTCACATTTTGGACAGCCATGAATTAACATGACTCAGAATGTTGCTGTTAAAATCTTTGACCTAAAAAACATACACTTCGTCCACCAAAATCGTCATCTAGGTGCTGTATAGCAATGAGTAGAGGCTAATAGGATTTGGCCTTTATTATGTTGACCTCTTGGAAAAAGTGGAAGTATAAAACTTCCATCACTTTTATATTCATCTGACAGTTTTGTAAATAGTTTGTTGAAATCCTTGACCCAGAAATCTTTAATTTGACCCCACATAATCATCTTCATGGCTTTTTTAATAAGAGATTAAGGTTTGCGTCAATAAGAAATGTCAGCCATCTTGGAAAATGTCGGCACATGCAACATTTGATAGTTTTGGGATAGTTGAATAAACTCCTTTACCAAGAAAAAAACATTTTTACAAACCAAATTTCTCTTAGATGTTTTTGCCTTAAGTGGTCAATTTGGAAAAGGTCTGTATGCAAATTGCCACCACGTTTAATGTTGTCATCACCGGAAGTCCACATCCCTACGAGCAATTTTAGCTTCTATTCCAAGTGGATTTTATCTTCTCACAGAAAAACATTCATCTTATAGAAATCTGACATGATTCATCAAATGTACTTATTCTCATGTAGTGTCGGCAAGCACCAACCATTTTGGAGAGTTGTACCGGGGCCGGAATAATAACATGTTGTCATCATACTAAAATTGTCTGTATGGTCACGATTCCTTCGAACACCAACAATGTGAATGGTATACACTTTATCTTATAGCATGACGTAACTGTTTTTCGCATCTTTTATTATTTCTTTATTACGTAAATCCCTTTCTGAATAAGTTTAAATTTGTTCAAAAGTGGAATACCTTATTTTTAACATCTTTCACCGTTTCACTCAACCATAAAGTGGCAGAAACTCGTTTGTGTTGTTTGTGTTCTTCAGTAACTGAAACAAGCAATGAGATGAAACATTATTGAAAAATTGGGACAGCCCGGTATTTTTTTCCTTACTGTAATAACAAACGATTTACTTAGGTTGAGATTTAATATGAACAAAAGGGTTTGGACTTGTTCCTTTTTTGAGACATTCGGTAGATGTATGTGAGTTTTAAAAACACAATTTCTAAAACAAGTGTATTTTTTATTGGTAACTGCGGGGTTGTTGGTTCAACCTTTTTTTAATGATTTTAAGATTGCACACAACATATTTGGGAGCCCTCCTTTATCGACACTCCGACAACAGATAGCATTATTGATCTACAGGTAGAGCTGCTGACGGTGCAATATGTCTTGCACAAACTGGTAATATAATTATGTAATAATGCCGCGCCAGTATATACGGGTAAAAGACTCGGTCCAACTACACGTTCACATCTTTTGATTTTTTTATCCCTCATTGCATTTGTGCATTTGATACACTTTTTTTCTTGATCCGACTAGTTCAGCCTAGACTAGATTGCGAAGGCGTTTTAAAAGTGGTTCGGAAGGATTTTGTTTTTGTTATGTGATTTCTCTTATGGCCTTTCTTACGGGTGTGTTTTGGAAGGGTGGCTGTGGCAAAGGAACTCGATAGATTGTTCGTGAGGTGGTAGGAGTACATGTCCTTTGAAGAATCGGTACAATAGCAATACATTTCGAACTATATCTCTGATCTGGCATGTTAAGAGTTTGCACTCCCGGGCTGCGATAACAAAAGGTCGGGAGCACAAGTTTTTACAAAATCACAGAAAACATAAGACAACTTACACCGATCACAGCTTACTCAATCACGGTATAGATTTGTACATGGTTAGCAATGATAGCATGGCAAGAAGTCGAATTCAGAGGAATGATATGAAGACAACTTTTATCTAAGATCCTTACTAGAGAATTTAAAGCATTTAAATGAAATTTACCAGGTTCGCGAGGAATCTGTGATGAATTACATATTGTTTAAATTGCACTCGATGGATACCGATAATGTGTCGAGGTTAGGTAAAACGAACGCCTACACATGTTTTTGACATGCTTCCATTTTATTAAACATCTTTATTCACCATTAAAGAAAACAACATACAAAGCAAGATCACTGCAATCCTGGCGATTGAACACTATAATCAGACGAGAACAAGAAATATATTATACAATAATGAGGGCGTTTTCGGCTTATTTCTCTTCAGGTGTGATTTATACATTTAAGAGCATTGCAATGGAAATGGTAACAAAAATGGGGTGCAGTATCTCGAAATTCCTCGTGTCTCTTCCAATAACATGAAACTTTGAATCGTCTAGTTAGGAAGCCACAGCTTTTACAGCTTGCGGCGATGCGTGGACCCGTGGAGAATTGTAAATTAGGAATCTACACTGCTAAAGTTTCGTGTTGGTTTTAATTAAAATTCATAAATCTGTCAAAAAACAGATGAACCGTGAGTGCAACTATTATGTCTACTTTGCACCTTAATTCGCAATGCATGTGATTGTCCTGGCAAAGCTCTCAATTTACATGATAGGGTTTAATAGCCATCTCTCAATGCATGCATGAAGTGAAACCTGCTCAAAAGGAGAAAGTAGGAAAAACTTGGCTTCGTTACTGTTGTCTGTATAACTGCGATATACTTATCCGAACATCGACAAAATAACAAAAATCCATGATTGTTATCTTTGCTTTCGTCATGGGGGTGTGCTGGAATGACATGCAGTCGGTTGGATCTGAAACCGGTATTAAAACAGTACATTTTATCTGATTCTGAAATATCGAATCTTGCAGTTATGTCCTTTTCCATATTCCTGTGCACACAGTGCATTCAAATAGGCCTATGACCTGTTATGCGTACTCTGTGCTAACGCATAGGACATGAGAAAACTCACGTCGTTGCGAGAAAAGTGCTCAAGGTATTTTCTTGGTAGAAGCTCTAATTTGTAGAATATTATCATAAATAACATATGTGATTTTATATGATAGAACATTCAGAAAATCCGAAAATTGTTTATTTATAAAGAGTGGTTATTTTGGTAGGGTATAACTCTATGGCAAAAATCACCATTGATTGCTTGGGCGTATTTCAGGAGGGCGCCATGGACAAACGGTTAACCCTATACTCTTCGTAGAAGCTGACAACCAAGAATAATCCTTTAGTCTCTACACTGGTTAATGTAATTTGGTTGACTACGTTGCTGAAAAAGATCCAAATACATTTCTAACAATGCTCCAACATAATGTAAAAACATGCCCTTCTCGCACTGTTTCATGGCACACAGTGGTGCATCGCTCATCCACACATTCCATTTATCATTTGATTGGATGTGCCCTTGAAGTTGGATTATTTACATACGATCAAACTTATGAATGATTCATTTCACAATGATTTGGTTGGGTGAGCAACAGGTCGAGGCCCGTGTACAGTGACACTAACTGCACTATGACGTGGTTTTCGAGAACTGTCATATGTTACACTATTTGGTTATTTGTCCCGACATTAAAGTAGTTTCAATGGAAATGTACACACCTTCCGCATCTTAAACCTAATATAATAAATATCTATATTGAAATCCTCGCTACTTGTCCGCTTTCGAACTGTAGTCTTTTATACTAATTGTTATGGTAACTGAACTCAGCTGGACAATGCTTAAAGCACAATTAGTCATTTTTTCCTATTCAAAATGCCGATAGGGGCGCGATTTGTTTGCATTTTTGAAGAAACTCGCTGATCATGGCTTTAAATTTTAAAACCAACATAAAATATACAATGAGGAGTTACTGCACCGAGTACTCATGACAACCATTGGAATCCGAACCACTAATGAGTCTTGATATCCCTTATTTTAGAATAAAGAGACATAAAAATAACCACACAATTAATTGAGCGGACCTCGCAGTACAAACTCGTGATTGAAAGGTTTCCAAGTGTGGCGTTAATGAATAAAATCAATATAATGGATTAAGGAAATGAGCACCGATAGCCAAGTAAAAAAACCATTCATTCATTGTTTTCCTGTCATGCTTCAACTATATTATCTAGATTTCATATTTGAAATTTGTGAAGAAAAAAAAAGTTTAAAATGAGTAATCGGTATATGTCTTCATTTTGTCATTCATTCATTCGTTCATCTAGTTTGTTCGTTCGTCACCGTTCTTCATCGCCTTATTCATTCCTTACTAAAGGTCACTCACTCTACACAAACTAATTCGATTTTGGGAAAGAGTAGGCTCCCCCCTCAAGTCACTTCGGATGGGTATTTTGCCCGCACTAGCTTGTTTCAGGAACTGTGATATCAAAACAGCTTAGTTCTCAACATAGATTTCACAAAATAGGTTATCGCAGGAAATGGAATTGTCAGACACGTATCTCCGAAACAAAGATGTCCAGCATAGTTTATCTCAAGAGCTGGGATTTGGTCATAAATATCTTTATCTTAAAACATAGCTTTTGTACCTAATCCCGAAAAACTGAGATTTTCCAAGTAGCTTAATTGAAACACGGAATTCTAGAGAGCCCATCTCGGAAACATAGATTTCAAACACATTTTATCTCATACACTGATTTCAAAATATCGTATCTCTAGTGCAAAGAATTTCCAAATGAACTGAAATGACCGGGTTAAATAGTCTAATCTAAATCTAGATTTCCAAGATAGCTTATCTAAGGAACTGGGATATCTACAGAAGATTAGATCAATGCATTGATCAAAACAGGCACTATCAAAAGTAATAAATACTTAAATACTAAATGATATACAAACGATATATAGCCACTTGCACTCAGATGTAACTTGAAAATGTCAAGCCTAGTTATAATGGAATAGAATGGGGAAGAATACTATACTGGGTTTTCTTGTGAAGCTAATGACCGAGATAGAATTTTTGAGTTCATACTGATCGGTCTTCCAGCAATAGGGCCTTGAGGCGGATTTTATGATTTAGTAGACATGAATGGTAAATGCTGATTGGTAAATGTTCCCAATAATATTTCCCGTATTACCAGCGTAATTTTTCATATCCACTGGATATGAGCCCGTATTACGTAATGATTACACCAAGTATTTGACTCCTACTTTACATGCATTAAAATCTAAAGATGTACATGATCTGCGCATCGGGAAGGAAACTGTTTTGTCCAGCTCCCTCTAAAGAGCACAATCCAATATGGCTTTTTTTGTTCAAAACTTGGGTGTGGCTGCCTGCTGCAATCCAAAAAAATTGTCCCCTTAGAGCTAGAACTGGCTATGTCCATGTTGGAATTTTTGAACATCCATTGGATCAACGAGTGTGAGGGCTATATATCAAATTTGAAAAAAGTATAAGTAACTTGAACCTGGAAGATTCACTATTTTTCTAAATCCACCCAACATAAAAACCTGACTAGGTGTCATTTCTAGATTCATGCTTCCCATTTGATTGCAAGCAAAATTGAGATTAGTTTAGGTCACCGAATGCAAAATATGGCCGTAACCATGGTAACAATGGCTCAAAAAATTAGCTTTTTTGAGGAGAAAAATTCTATACTTTTTCAAAGCGAAATGTAAAGGGGGACTTCAATAATTGCTATGTTGATTACTGGATTTGATAAGGCGAATATCAAAACGATTTTTAATAAAACAATGAAATATTTTTTTCAATATTAAGCAAATATTTATTAATTGTATGAGTAAAGACTCTCTTACACTCATACCGAAGACAAATGTTGCTCGTGAGTGATCCTGCAGTGATGGTCGTGTTTTTGCTTCGCTTCAAATAACAAGGTACTCTTTATTCCCATAATATAATCGGCAAATATTTTTTTCTGCAAGAAAACGAGATCGTATACCGTTTCATAATAATTATGAACAAAACTGGGGGATATTTACATTACAAGCCTTCGGCCAATATGTGGGGGTTATCGCATCTTCCGTGATTTCCGCCCATAGAAATTTAAACCACTCCAATAATGCACCATAATTCGAAATTGAATTTTACAGTGCATATTCTCAATAGACAGAATCCAGATCGCCATAGCTATTTTACCCAAAAAATGTTAGTTCTAAAGGAATTTGGTTATGATCTTAAAAAGATCTTTGGTTCTTGATTGTTAATTATTTTCCTAACTGTGGCCTACAGGTGCATTTTGTACATGTTGTCTAGTTTTTCAAGTAATTAACTTTCTGTAGCTTTTTAGTAGCTTGGTGGGTACTTGGTAACCGTTTCGATTCTTAAACAATCTATTAGCAGGAGTTAGAAACGATGTTACCATTCTTGAAATTTGGCAAGAATGTTTGGAAACATGCTTTTCTATAGTTTGAAGAATGATAAATTTGATTTGGGGTCCAACTCTGGGAAATGTGGGAAATTTTGTGTTAACGGGTTAAATGCATCCAAGATCGGTTCCGTGTTAAAAAGGAATTGAAAAGGGTACATCTTGTGTAGTAGTAGAGTGGGAATTTGGCCAAAACGTGTCGGGCATCTCTACGGAGTACTACTCATTAACATATATTACTTTAGGGAGTTACTGGTATTTCCCCAAAACTGGCCCTTCAAATAACTCTTCATATATAGCATGAAAATTTCATGGAATACACAAAACAATTATAAAATCAGTCTGTGTCAAAGGTCATTGCAAATTATCATAATAAGTAAAAACGTAAACTTCAAAATTCAAAGTTTGCCCAAAAATGAACAAAACAAAGTCAAAAAAATTAATTTTTTGCCCTAAATTTGAAATCTATTGGCATAATACCCTCAAAATTGGTTTCACGTGATAGAAAAATTTATTCTTTCACATAATACCCAAATGACCAAAGTTATGAGTTTAGTCAAATAGGTGAAGGGATGAATATGAGTATCTTCTTAAATTGGACCTCAGAGACCTCTAGATGACCTCTAAATGACCACTAGGTGACCTTTGTCCCGGGTTACAAATTTCACAACCATATTTTTAAGATGCGGCATGATAAAAAGCTTTTCAGTGATATATGTTGTGAAGAGTATTGCCTCGGCGGGTACTCCTTAAAAATAAGCCACATTGAGCATTTTCCCTCTAATATAGGGTGTGTTATACAGTACAGCCCTAGCGTCCTCTGAGAAAAAATTAACCAATGCTCAGATTTTGTTTTGAAACGGTGGCAAATTATTCGTCTTGTCTTATTACAATGTTGGCATTGGTTGCATAATTTAAAGGCGAAATGTAACAAGGCTCTACATAGGGTAATAGGATAACTAAAACTTGACTCAACATGTATAACAGAGTTCTGGACCCAAAGAGTTGAAATAGTTTCAGTATGACCATAATTTTGACACAGTTCAACAAAATTGAGCAGTGGATAATTGTTTAGTTGCGAATGATTTGAACCTTGTCAGGGATGTAGTCGTGTAACTAAAGGTGGCTAAAGGTGGGAAACTAGACAAATTATACCTTTTAAAATCCTTATAATGGGACAAATTCATTGGTGTGTAATTAAAACAAAATTTCAAATTTAATCCCGTATAATTTAACCCCTTATTTGACAATGTTGCCCAAATTTTCCAGTGGGTGGACAAAAAATTCAGCACCCTGTATACTATAGGAAAAAAACGTAATACTGCCCGACCATATGCAAACGTGGGCGCACAGCTATGATAATCCCACCATGTCCCACAGAATGGAGAAGGGAGCATTTAAATAAGGTGAAACACTATGTTTGATTAATTGATTTTATTGAGAGCTACAATACATAAAAATAATTAAATATAAATTAAACGACATTTGACACACATTTTTGTGATCAAAGGTATCATAAGGTTTTTGAGATCAAGAATTGACCGTACGTGCAGTTAAAGACCAAAGGAAAAAAATCGTGACGATGTGTATATTAGCCCGGAGCTAACATAATTTATAACAATCTCAAGTATAAAGGTTTGAGTGATTAAATATGTAGACAGCACTAGCAGTGGACCCCTGAAACATAATTCTTAAGTGCCACAAATGGTGTCTTAAGAAGAGGGGGCCAAGACAAAGTTTTGTACCGGGCATGTTAAACTGATATTTATCGTGCCTGAAAAGTTACCATGTTATGTCTAACCAAAAGGGGATTCAGGAAAGGTATAGTTGGTACATTCTACAACGTACGTTTAAGAGTTATGACAGCAAAAATCAATAAAAAGGTAAAATTTACGGTGCTTACAGGGGTCAAATTTTAGTTTGCTCCGATTTGGATAAAAAATGGTTGCAATGCAAATTATTGGTGGTACTAATAGGAATAGTTTTGAGTGTATCATATGTTTGCTTAAGAAAGTAAAGGGGAAACAGGTCAGGCCCCATCGAATGCAATGGACGTGACCTTTCTGTGCCCCCCTACATCGGTAGGCCTATAGCATATAGACATTCAAAGCTATTCCTTATTCTAATCCTTTATGACTCCATAATATTTTTTGTAGCTAAAAATCGGAGCCACTTAAAATTTTGACCCCTGTACAACTGAAATTGGCCCTTTATTGATTTTGCTGTTTTTAGCCTATAACTCTTAAACTATGTGATAGATCGTGCCAACGATACCTTCTAATTCCTGTGGTTAGACAAAAATAACATGGTATATTCAAACATAATTGGATCAATTTAAAATTTTGACCCCAGTCTGTGTACAAACTTTGTTTTTGCCCCCCTCTCTAAGGCACATTTGCTGAACTTAAGAATCACGTTTCAGGGGGTCCCTGTCAGCTCCGTCAACATATTTTACCACTCAAACCTTTGTAATTGAGATGTGTTACAAATGTCTGCTAGCTCCGGGTTATATAGTTTGAATATGATTCATCAAGTTAAAGGTGAAGAAGATAGGTGCCCCGCCGATTTCATTTAAAGAACAGATTTCTACTGATGAATGACCCTGACCACCATTTCCATCGAAGCACCACACCAATGCTTCATCCGTTGTGATTGAGAGCTGAAATGTGATTTTGTAGCACCATAGAATCTTGAATTGATTGACGTCATGTTACAATTTTTAAAAGTATCAGACATACATTTATTGTGTCTAACAAATAACCTAGTACTTCACGTTCTATTTTTTTATCCCAGGTATTTGCTGTCAGAGGGCATATTTTACAAATTATTGACTTCGCTTCCATTTTGAATTTCAAGTATGACTTAATGTTTCAGTGCCCTACACTATCATTGGATCATATAGTATATTTAGTAACTCATGTTTGATAATATAGAGTAGAATAGATAATACATTTATGGCGACGCCATCTTGGTTCTCAAAAATGCTCAAGGATGCCCAGGTGGCACCCGGAAGTTTCTTATTCTACACACCCTAATCTATACTTTTCAGCAAAAAAATTGGGTCCATACTAAACTGTACGGTCAGTGAAACGGTTACTTGGCAGTCTTGAAGGTGTTATTTACGGCTGTTTTCAGACATAGAAAAAGTCGGATCCCGCCTTTTATTTTACTCCTAGTAAAACAAAGTAAAAAATTATAATTTCTTGACAAAACGGTTGTGTGTTACGCTTAGCCATTACATGGGGTCTTTTGTACAATAATTTCCAATACAACAGTGTAAAAAATGGACTTTGATGAAAAAATAGGGGCGCGATTGTTCCATTTTTGAAAATCGCTGATATAAGGGATTAACCAGCACCTATGTAAAAGAGTGAAAGTCACTCAAAAGAGCTGTTTGAGTGATCCATCCTTAATTAGAGTGAAAAATTTACTCAATTAGAGTGATTAGAGTTATTTTTTTCACTTTCCATTAGGATGGGTCATGAGACAGCTTCTTGAGAGTCATTTCGCTTTTTACATTTAGAGGTAAAAGAAAGTCAAACGACGATACGTTACGCCAAAACGCAAATGTTAGATGTAATCAGTAAAGATGATTTACAACCGATTAAAATCCCAACTTTGGCCATGGGGCCAAAACGAAAAAAGATGCTCGGATAAGGCAAGGGGGGGGGGGGTATTAATACATAATTTTCGGAATAATCTTCTAGAATCATTTAAAACAAAACAGTTCGACGTGTGTTCTTAAGTCAAGTATCTGCACATAATTTCTCTGAAAATTAATTTCCAGATATACAGTTGTGACCAATGGATGTACACATGATCGTTGACCCTGCCAGAATAATGACGCAATTTATAGGAAATCACACAGTATGCAAAAGACAAAGTATTTCAGATTTCCTTTTTATCTCGAAGTGTATAGCCATTTTATTACCCATGAAGTTGCAAATATTTTAAGTCTTATAACCACCGATTTAGATTGAGCTATTTTTTCATGATGTAGAACGCAGACAGAATATCTTGTCCTTGTTCACGAATTAAATCAACTGTGAGGTCTTATTGTATTGTTGTGTTCAAGTTAACGGTACCTTATATTTACTACATTTATCGATAAGGGAGAACGAAGATGAACAAGGTAATGAAAAGAAAAAGTTGTTTGTCCAAACTTGCGACCCTACATCTTTGTTGCAGAACCAAACCGTAAATTGCCGCGCCGCGTAAACTCATTCTTTCCATTGTAACCGCGTTATTAGGCGGAAATCGAAAAATCACGAATTCGTATTATGAAATGCAGTTTTAAACCGTGTTGTCAAGTATGTAGAAGTAATTTATCGTTGTACTCGTAGTCCGGCTACAACGGTCAAAAATAGGGCACTCAGTTCAGTTGACTCTAAAGCAACATTTAGTTTCACGCTTCATTCCGTTATCGTCTATGGAGCCCGGACTGTGGCTTCCGGCGGACTATATCATGATTTCACACCGGTGTAAAGAAAAACGGAGTGTCCACCATGAGAGAGTGTACTAGCTACCATAGCAAACATGTACGGAATAAACCGTGACCTTGTAGACGAGGACAATTGGGTATAGTGCTGGAAACAATATGTGTACAGCACTCAACGGAGAGCACAATAGACAGATGGGTGGGTTAGTAGGCTAGGACACTAAGTCACACAGACACTGTATTATATGACCCAACGGTACCGAAAACCTTATTGATAGAAAGAAGGTAATGCATTAAGACGAAAATAGTTTTTAATTCGTTTGATGGTTCGGTTGTGCACCCTCCACCTCTGTCCACAGGTGTATCAATGTTCTGCTATTTCAACTACAGGACAGGGGGAATTAAGCTTCCTCATTGAGAGCTTTTGGGGCTATCCTAGCATCTTCTTTGGTTTTACCCAATTTATCCATTTATCATTGATTTGGTTATGGTTATCGCCTGCCTTGTGGCGTGCGTTTTAAATGTTATTTCTCTTAGGTGTAATTTTAATATTTATATTTTGTTTAGTTGGCACAGCTGCGCAAAATAGGACGAATGGGATGCCATACCTCAGGAAGGGACATTTGTGCTAGGAGGAGGAGATTAAGGCTGTAGGTTACAAATGAGGTCATGTAAAGCAAAAGGACAAGCTTTGCAACGGGATACCTAACCAACACACCGAATTCCAATAACCAGAAAATATATGGTTTCAAATATTCCTAGCATTTATGCGTGGACTTAAACTGGAGATACAATTTACGAAGGAAGATGACGATATGATGATATGCTGATCTTGCCTTCCCCACCACAGTTACCAGACATCACAATTTCGTGCGAAGGGGTCTCTTGAAGGTCTTCTCAATCTTAAAAACAAACAAAAAGCTGCTGGCCAGGACAATATCCCTTAAAGTACCAGACTGCTTAAAGAGTATGCCCATAAGCTTGCTCCCTGCCTAACGTTGATCTTTCAAACTCCTTAATCAAGGTAAGACTCCAACTGATTGGAAGTTTGGACTGTAGCACAATCTCAAGAAAGGAGAAAGCACAAAGCATTCCTATTACGCTATTAATCTTACCTAGTATCTTGCAAATTCATGGAACAACTTACATAGTTCAATCATATCACGTCTTGAGGATAATCACATCTTGTCAGTGCTCCAATACGGTTTTCGCAAGCAACGATGTGGGAACTCAACTTATACGAACCATTTGATTTAGCCAAGGAGCCTTGCACAACACGCAACAAATTGATGCAATCCTGTTAGATTTTTCAAAGGCCTTTGATGTGGTTCCCCACAAGCGCCTTCTCCACACTGTCCCGGTATTATGGGGTCTCTGGTAACAATTTAGCTTGGATCAAAGACTCATGTAAGATCGCACCAAGCGTGTAATTCTGGAAGGACAAATATAGGCCAGTCAACGGTCACATCTAGGGTCCCACAGGGGTATGTCCTGTGGGACCCTGGCTTTTTCTGGTGTTTATAATGACCTCCAGATGGGTGTCCTCAGCAACAAGGCTCTTGCAGATGATCAGTGTGTATCGTATCATCAAAAGTCAGAAGGCACAAAAGGCTTTACAGGATGATCTCAACAACCTCCAAAGATGGGAAGAGGCATGGGGTATGTCATGGCGTAAAATCAGGCCCGACTGTTCAGGGAATGCACTGTCACTAACATACAAAAAAGGCAAATCGTTTTGACTCTTGGTTTTTCTGCGCCGAAATGTTGGCAACTGGCCCATAGAAGTTGAGTAAAAAATGCTATGAGACCTTTGTTCGGCCAATCTTAGAATACTCTCTGTGCATGGGCACACACACACAGGAGAAATATCCAAAGCATCGAAAGCTGTACCCAGGACGTGCTGCAAGATTTGTCACCGGGATTACCGTCGCACTAGCAGTGTCAACAGAGTATGCTAAGTACACTCAAGTGGGAAACATTACATCAAAGGAGAATTAGATGGCAATTGCTTATGCTTTATAGATTGCAGGGGCGGATTAAGAGTCAGCCAGTGTCAGCAGATGCTGACAGGGTCCCCTTAAAATATTGATCTCAGGGCCCCCTCGGACACACTTAGTCGCACTAAAGTGCGATATTGCGTTGCTTCCTTTACGCTAAAGGGGCCCACTTAAGCTGCTGGACAGGGCCCTCCTATTCTTAAATCCGCCACTGAGATGTTACATATGTTGGTTGACATCCCTGTTGCTGACTACCTTACCATCAGAAGTGTGGTAACATTGACTCTTTAAATTAAGAGGTCACAACCAGACATACATTCAACTAGTGCCAGGAAAAAACTAGCATTTAGTACTCCTTCCCATATGCCATCCAGAGTGGAACCTTCCTTCCTCATATCATGCGCCCATCTGTTGAAGCTTTTCGGCATGGGCTCACCAGGAATCCAGCTTCCTTAAATGGTGAAGCTATTTTACTCCACTGGCACTGTTATATATTTTGTTTAGCGCACTGGACACTTTGCACTTAGGTTTCAATCTGCTGATATACAAAGTGCAGAAATACTCTCTTGCTGAGGGATGCCACTCTACCATATGAAGATGAAGGTGAAGGACACTACATTACAGAAGCGGTTTCAATTATGAATAGGTTACTTAAAACAGTGGCTTTTCCCCTTGAGTCATTTCTGTTGAATCTAACCAATATAGCACGCTAGAGAATAAGAAAGTGATTATGTGAAATGGCAACACAAAGTGGCTATCCAAGCGTACGCAGAGTGGGGTGGTTGTTTGTACTTTAGGACTTTCGCACTCGACTGCACAAGTATTGAAAGAATTATCCAGGCATCCAGCAGCAGAAATCCGTTTAAAACGATAGCAGCATTTTCTTTGCCATCCTAATTCCTCATTTACTTTTTGTAGTTCGAACCCTGCTTGAGAGCATGATGATTAACAGTTATAAGATAGAAATTATAACAAAAATGCACGACCGAGGAGGAACACAGACGAGATTAGGACATGTGAATATGGAGAGTAGAAAAGTACATGCTTGGTTTACTGCCGATATCTTCAGAAAACGTTATTCTATTATGACTTCCTATCATTTAGGCACACCAAAATATCCGGGCCCACCGGGTATTCCCATGGCGGTTATCTTATAATCATCGTTACGTTTGTACTGTATTGGAACGGCGGCTCTCGAAACGGGGAAATCCGATAATACTTCAGAACATGCGTATAAATCACGAGACAAATTAGTTAGAATCAGCGATATGATGGCAAGTCAATAGCTAATCCCCAGAGAATTGAAATCACGATCTTGGCAGATTTCAATCTTTAAGCGGAAACCGGCTCTAAATGCGGGTACTTAATGCCAACAAAACTATATCTATGGCTTATGAACGTTATAAAAAATGACAGAAGCCTCGCTTGATAAAAAACGACACAGTTCCTGCTATCCTACAGAGAAAGCCCACGCGCCACTTTTCTGCTGTGATGGAAAAGAAATCCTGTGATCGAAGGATCAGCAGAATGTAAGGACCAACATGTAAACCCCAGAAGAAAGTCTGAGAGGGAAAGACTGATAATTAAAGAAGTTGAACTGACTTTTATTTCAAGCTCTTTTATACCTAAAGATAATAACAGCTGCATTTCCTAGGATAGCCTCCGGATCCAAAACCAAGAACAACATAATAATCTTTAAAAGGCATGAGGTTAGCATTCTATCGCATGTCAGAAAAGGAGATTGCTGATTGGAAGAGGTACAATTTGAAGACGTAATGAAGCAGCAGTAGCGCAGGGTTTTTCAACATGTATTGTGTGTGAATTAGACAGTCCGCTAAAATCATCTTTAGCCACCCAATTTCAGATTATTCTTACTTAAGTCAAGTTATCTAAGGAAGCGCATTCCTGGAAGATATGTTCCCCAAGTCTGTTCAAGTTGTTTTCTGACCACAAATCTAAAACCCTCAATGAATCAAATTGGAGATAATGGAATACGAAGAGATTTTCAAGTTGTTGTTGGATATTAAAAATAAATTCCAGGAAATATAAACCTCTTAAAGGTATGTTCGTGCCTGCAACATTCTAGGTTAGTGTTACTGAGGTTCATGAATGACAGCGAATTTAATATAAATAAAGTTTCTGATCAGTCAGTAAGCCTTTAGGTCAAGAAGTAGAGAAGATTTCAAATGGGAAAGCCTTTTGAAACCCCTTGTGTAAAATGTAATGTTTTGTAATCAAGTTGTAACGCACGTAACCGTTTAAGTCTCTAAAATGTACCCTTTGTGAGTGCCTTATATGTGGTGAGGAAGGCTAAAAGTGTCTGTTGTTGTTGCTTTAAATGTATTGGGGTATAGCGTTCGTTAGGTGTTATGATTAAATAGTAGGTCTATGAGGTTGGTAAGCGGTGTGAATATATCACGCTGAAGCTCGCCAATATAATTATGACAAAGATTAGTCATTGTAAGTTATTCAGATCTAGGAATGTTACCACGCATGTAAAATGGTGAACCATTGCGTGCAAGAGGTATATTTCCAAATCAGTAAGTCCTTTAAATCTTCCAGGCTGAAGCGCCGTTTTAAATTATTATTGGGAGGTACAATTTCTCTAACGCCTGCAGTCCTGAAAAGGTTCCATTTTGAAGCGAATTCAAAATGTTATTATAATCTTTAAATATCGTAGGGCAGCAAGTCCTTCAAACAAGTTCTTGTGAAGATCGTTTAGGCTAGTATTATTGAGGAATATTCAACCAATTTGTGAACCCTGAAAATGTACCACTTTGAAGGTGGTTAGTGGATAAAACGAAGGTGTAATATCTCCAGGTTAGTGAGTGTATAAATGTAATCAGATCGTAAATGTGTGAGGTTGTTCTGACGAGGTGCAATCCCTAGAGAGGACGATCTGTAAATGAGGACAATGGTCTAATTGTGCCAATTTGTTGTGGGTAAGATATAACCTTTGTAGGTTATTAAGTCCCGCAAAAGTACCATTTAGCAACTCTGTAAAAATGTTATTGTCCCCGTTTAATGCAAGTAGTCTATTTAGCCATGCAAATGTTCCACTCTCCAGCTGTATCAGATTATTGTACTCAAGATGTAACGCTTCCAGGTGTCTACGCCCACAAATGCTATCGTGTGTGCTGTTTCAAAATTATTATTCAAGATATAATATGTTAAGCTTCGTTAGTGTAATAAATGAATTAGAAGATAAACCCATGAGTTCATTTCGACTTAAGACTAATGCGTGTAAATTATCAATCACGTTGAAAACATCTGGTTCTACATGACGTAATGTTCTAAATGCATTTCGGTCTATATTGTGAATGGCATTGTCGGATAGAATCAAATTTCGCATGTCGTGAGGATAGACAATGAGGAATTTGTATATGGTCCCTTTACAAATGCTTGTTTCTGACAGTATTCAAGATTACATGTATCTCATAAGGTTACACCGAAATAGGCACCTCTTAGAATGGAGTGATATACTTGATAACAATAAGGAAAGGTGATTGAATTACGATATTCTGAACATAATATGACATTAGAATAAACTTGGACATCGCACTGTTTCTCTTCGAACATTGGTTCATTTTGTTTATTATACTTAAATACAGGAAATTTTGAATTGCGTCGTTTGTCTGCAAGTTGATTTGCAGATGACTCTGGTTAAAAACAGTATAACATAGGCTAGCAGTTTCTGGAAATGCAGTAAATCTGTAAAGATACAAGAAACGAGTGCATTGATTGAGTTTATTTTGTTTATACAAATCATAAAGAGACGAACTGCATACAATAAAGAAAATCACAATTGTTACACATACATTAAACAAATACATAGAATGAGGAATTTCTGTAAATATTACCAAACGAAGCGCTATGAAAAAAGGGCTATGATGTCGATAACCCGGATAACCCAGGAAGGTAGTTTTACGGGAGGGTCCTTGCAGATGTAAACAAACATATTAGGTGGTAGGAATAATAAGCATCATAATTAATAGATGTGCTCAAGCGAACACGAATGTTACGCCGGAACCTTTGAACCCTATGTGTTAAGGACATTTTTAGCGGTTGGTTACCTTCTCAGAAGTAATGACTCTTCCCACAGTGTTTTCATAATTTGACCTTTGGGGGATGATCAAAAAATGGTGTCTTTCGATGTGCTCGAGCCCCGAAAACAGTCTTCCAAAAGCTTAACTGCTGGATGACCACTGATCCCCAAATGGTTATTGCTAACATCACCCCCAGACCAAATGAAAGTTACATCAAGTTTCATGATTTGACTTCTCAATGACCTCTGACACCAAAAATGGTGGACTTTCAGCATGTGTCCCGTATGGAAGAAACATTGTACCCCCAGCTCCGTTATTGACCTCTGGATGACCTCTAATTTCAAAATGGTGATCCCAAAGCAAAAGGAATGTTCAAATTTTTCATTACTTGAGCTCTAAATGACCGCTAATCCCCAAATGATTAAAACACTTTTGACCCAAATGGATTTTTTAAAATTGTATATACCCGTCATAAAATTGCACACAGAACTCTGAATTGGCTCTTATAATGTACAAAGTCATGTCTTGCATCGGCAAAGCAAAATATAAATTTGTTTGAGCCTGTAACCCCAAAGAATTCAAAACTCTATCGGTAACTATATAGTTAAGTAATAAACGTTTTAATTAATTGTAATATGCACCATTTAGAGCAACGAAATAATCCCACAATACAGTTAAAGTGATACATAAATGTAATTAACGTAAATGTTAGCCATCTTGAATTCTATTTAGATAGCCAATGATAGCACCCTGTAGTAGCTCAATAATTAGTTAAGAATGCATCAGTTACATTACCATAAACCACTACCGAAGTATTAAGGTGATCCTTAATGTATTGAGCGGTTGTTGCGGCCATTTTGAAATCTTTCGATCATTTCAAATTGTACTTTGTCAAAAGCACAGATCTATGTGTTTGTATTAAATTAAAATAGGTATGCAGAGTTTTTGTGTGGCATTTTACGACGAGAATTATTTTTTAAAAGCCAGCACCCTTTTAGCCGAAGTGGTATTTCGGGCAGCCCCGCCCCCCCCCCCTTTGTTTTTTAAAAGCGGCAGCACTGGCACATTTTCACAAAATGTGAACTTTCTTTCTTCAATTTGCTCTGAAATGATAGTCTAGGCCATTGCAAGAATAGAGATACAGTGCACATAAAATAACATACTCAAAAACAGGTAGGGACGTTAATAAGAGGTTAAGACATCCAGGTAATTTTTAGGCCAACTTTACGTTTTCCATTACTTTAATCCCCAAATATGTATATTACATAAATATCATAGATTGGTGATTGATATTAAAACCATAAAGGTTACAGACCGGTCAAACAGCGTTCATACCGTGGGAAACATACATACGGCGTGCGTTTTCTTGTGTTAAACGCCATTACCGTCGTCTGCTGAATTATTGTCGCCGGTGACATTAATTATAAAATCGTTCTGTTTAGCCATAAGAACGTTGATTGGTCTTAATCATTTCAGGTGAGGGCTAATGTAAATAAAAGCTTTACAACCATGCAAAAATATCAATTTTGAAAAATCTTGAGGACGCACTATTTTTCAAATGTGCCAGTGTCTCTTTAAGTCAAAATCAGGGTGGCCTAAAAGTTTATTCAACATAAACCTAGTGAATATGTGGGGAAGCATATTAGTTATGACCGGATGTAGCTGCCTATAACCATTGAAGCAAAGGTAGCATTTCAATGCCAACATTGCTTACAGGCCTAAGGAACATTAATGGTGGGGTGGGGTGGCGCAACAGTTTATAAAGCCTACAATAAGTGCTTACCGTCCCTGTTTGCTGGTCTGATTGTTGCTTAATGTGACAATAAGGGGTCCCACGTATAGGAAAGATGGTTTAATTCGACCGAAGAACCAGAATTTTTCCAATTTTAAACTCAGGCTGTTCCTGGGGGCGAGTTCCACGTTAATGCTAACATGGCCATGGCAGGCAATGTGCCACGCCTTCTTATGGCCGTAACACCACTATATACTGAATTTTCCATATAATTAAGTATATGATTTCCAGTAGATTGTAGGATTACAGAATCTCCGTAGTCTTCCAGGATAACTTCTTGTAAGTCACACGCTTCGAAGACATGTATTCAACATCCATACTTGATGACGATTAGATTTGTTGTTCCATTGTCATTGTGACAAATGCTGCCTGGCCATTCCATTTGGTGCAAAGATGGCCGTAGAACGTCACTAACCAGTGTAAATCTAATCGAATTGGGTAGAATTTGTTGAAGCCCATGATGTGCCCAGATGTACAATTAAATTACGATAAAATAGCAATAAATTTAATTAGTAATACACTGGTCGTGATGCTCAACCGTTTCATATACAACCGATCGTCCATGCTATCATTAGAAAGTTAGGGTGTTAGAATGGCTTTTTGGTGAAAGAACGTCCTCGTACGTTGTCATCTGACAAAGAGTGTTTGTAAGAATGGGTCTCCAAACCAATCCCTTCGGCACGCGCCTGGAATTTGATAATTGACATCTGTCAGCCAGATATTAGTTTATAAATATACACATCATGCGTGTCTCTTAATGAAAATCCACGAACAGACGAGGTATTATATATTCGAGTGTATTATACCATGGCGAATATCGGCATATAACGTTACCTATATAAGAAGGGGGAAAATTTATGTTTGCCCGGTCGAAAATCGCCAACTTTTGGGAACCGCTTCTTTTTTTCTTTAGTGTTTCTGGAGTATTTCTTCAAAATATGATCTGTTTCCACTAAAAAAAACCCAACATATTGATCCCAGTACATTCCTACAGGTTATAAAATGGGAAATGCTTCCAATTAGACTCAATTAGGAATGCCGGGTTGATATGTGTTAGTTTGTGAGATGTTTCTACCTGTTCAAGTCGTTAAATTCGGGCACCGGCAATATATAAGCCTTGTATTCTCGTATTCTGCATAATATTTCCCTGTATTTTTATTGTTATTACCGGTTTCTTGCTTTCTTTTTGTATGAATATTCCCTGTGAAAGGCCTCCGTTCAAATTCAATACTCGTAACCCTCATGTTAACATGGGGTGGCCATTTTTTATCCCATCATCAACAGGGGGGAATTGTTTTCAGGCCTGCCAGTATTTAATCTGGGGTGGGGCGGATTTTTGCAGAAGTGGACCTTTCGCGAGAGGGCACAGATTTGTGAAAGTAGGTATATATGAGGCATTCTGGCTCACTGTTTGATTTCTGTACTTTTTACCACACCTCCCGCAATCCCCCTACATCCCCTCCATCCCCTCCTACCACCATATACATGGCAAAGAATAGAGATAAATTGCACATAAAATAAAATTACTCAAAAACAGGTAGGGACGTTTACTAAGAGGTAAAGACATCCAGGTAATTTTTAAGGCCAACTTTTAATAGTTTCCATTACTTTAATCAACCCAAATATGTATATTACATAAATATCATAGATTGGTGATTGATATTAGTTATTGCAAACCATAAAGTTACAAGACGGTCAAACAGCGTTCATACAGTGGGGGAAGCATACATACGGCGTGCGTTTTCTTTGTAAACGCCCATTACTGTCGTCTGCTGAATTATGCGTCGGTTGACATTAATTATAAAATCGTTCTGTTAGCCATAAGAACCGTTGATCTTGGTCTTAATCATTCAGGTGAGGGCTAATGTAAATAAAAGCTTTACAACCATGCAAAAACTATCAATTTTGAAAAATCTTGAGGACGCACTATTTTTTCAAAAATGTGGCCAGGTGTCTTTAAGTCAAAAATCAGGGATGGCCTAAAAGTTTTCAAACATAAAACACTAAGTGAATATGTGGCAGGAAAAGCATTATTGAAGTTATGACCCGGCTTGTAGCTGCCTATACAAGTGAAGAAAAGGGAGAATTTTCAAATATGAAAAAATTGGCCTCCTTAAAAGGCATCTAAGGAACATTAATGGTGGGGGGTGTGGGGGTGCGCAACAGTTTAGTTATAAAGCCTACAATACAATAAGTGCTTACCGTATGTTTGCTGGTTATTGGGTTTGTGTGCTTAATGATGACAATAAAATGGGCCACGTAATAGGAAAAGAGGCTTTTGTGTAATGTCGATGGAAGAATCCAGAATTTCCAATTTACCTCAGGCTGTTCCTGGGGGAGAGTTCACGTTAATGTACAGCAGGATGGCAGCAATGTTTGAATGATTATAAAATTAATTCAAAAAATAAAAAATTTTCAATTATAATTATTTTTTGTTCCGTTTGAATACTTGGCCACTTGATGCGATTGTTACAGTAGTGATTGCTAGGTCACCCTTACCTATGACATCCCCCTCACCACCCACTGTAAGAGTATACTCTCGTCTTCCAGATTACTTTGCCGCACCCAGAAGTCACCACGCCATTCGAGAACAGTATTTCATCCATACTTGCTGACGTGAGATTTGTTGTTCCATTGTCATTGTGACAAATGCTGCCTGGCCATACAAGTTGGTGCAAATGATGGACGTAGAGTCGTAGAACGTTAACTAACCAGTGTAAATATAAAGAATTGGCGTAGGTAGAATTGTGTGAAGCCCATTGATTGCCCAGATGGACAAAATTAAATTACGAAACTATGCAATAATGAATATTAATACAACTGGTCGTGATGACTCAACCGGTTTCTATAAACCGATCCGTCCAATGCTTATCATTAGAAAGTTAGGGTTGTTAGATTTAGAATGCTTTTTTGGTGAAAAAAACGTCCTCGTACGTTGTCTCTGAAAAATAGAGTGTTGTAAGAATGGTTCTCCAAACCCATTCCCGTCGGCACGCGGCTAATTTGATATTGACATCTGTCAACCAGATAATTAGTTATAAAATTACACATCATGCGTTGTCTCTTAATGAAAATCCACGAAAAGACGAGGTGGGTATTATATATTCGAGTGATAACCTGGCGAATTATCGGCATTTAACGTACTATATTAAGCAAGGGGGGGAAAATGTTTATGTTGCCGGTCAAAATCGCCAAACATTTTGGAACAGCCTTCTTTTTTTCTTTAGAAACCTGTTTTTTATTAAAAAAAGCCAAACCAAAATTGTTTCCAACAAAAAAAACCCAACATATTGATCCCAGTACCCTTCCTACGGTTAGTAAAATGGGAAATGGTTCGAATAAGACTCAATTAGGAATGCCGGGTTGAGATAGGTTAGTTGTGAGCCCAATGATTATTCTACCTGTTCAAGTCGTAAATGTCGGCACCCCAATATAGCCTTGATATTCTCGTCTTAGCATTTAATATTTCCCTGTATTTTTATGTAGTACTGGTTATCTTGCTTTCTTTGTTGAATATTCCATGTGAAAAGGCCTCCGTTTTCAAATTCAATACCTCGTAAAACCCTCATGTTAACATGGGGGTGGCCATTTTTATCCCATCATCAACAGGGGGGTGAATTGTTTTCTAGGCCCGTAGCCAGTAATTTATCTGGGGGTGCGGATATTTGCAAAGAAGTGGACCTGTCGCGAGAGGGCACAGATTGTGAAAGTAGGTATAATGAGGGCTTCGGGCTCACTGTTTGATTCGGTACTTTTTACCACACCTCACAGCAATCCCCCGACATCCCTACTCCCCCCTACCACCAATACCCCCACAGAAACCCCTGTTTAAAATCCATCACCATCCACGTTTTTAAAACCACGAGATCCCTCTTACAAACCCACGGTCCAAATCATAACATTCCAGGCAAATCCCTGTGAAAATCCATCAAATTAATCAACAGCGTGCCACTTGTGAATTATTATCAACAAAATTGATTTATAAAAATAAAATTTAATCAAACAGCATGTATCTTTACATTCTTATCAAAAATATTGATTTTTTTTTTTTTTTTTTTTTTAATTTTTTAGGTTTTTTCTTTTTTTAAAAAATTGATTTAAAAAATAATATTATATTTATATATGAAATAAAAAAAGGGTAATTTTTTACTTTTTTCATATTTTTTGAAAACTGCAGTTTTAAAAAATAAAATCCAAGCAAAAACCACTTATGACTTTTTCCAATCATTCCGCAAAACCCTAGTTGTAGATTGGAAAGGATCAAAACAATTTTTGTTGAGATTGCAAAAATAATGAATTCTTTCACAGTACTAAAATGGCTCATTTGATCGAGAACGACTCTTGAGAAGAATATCTCACAAGCTTGCTTAAAAATGGACATGAAAATATAGGGAGAAATGAAAAGGAAGGGAGGGGGGCAACAGATTTTGATGGGCTATGGAAGGAAGCAGAAGCTAGATAGCTGCTGAAAATGGACATGAAAAAATAGTGAGGGACTAGCAAAGAATGGGTGCCCCAGGTTTTGATCGGTGGTCTATGATAGAGGCTGCCATTATGGGTCATTGAAAACTATCGTGAGACTCTGTAAAGAATGGGGAGCACAACAGATTTTGATTGACGCTATGATCGAGGCTGCCATTATTGGGTCATGAAAACAATATAGTGAGACTCTGTTAAAGAATGGGGAGAGGCAACAGATTTTGATGAAGCTATGGAAGAAAAGCTGTTATAAGTGTTGTCTTTATGAAAAATATAGTGCGACTATGTAAGAATGGGGAGCAACGATTTTATCCTTGTATGGCTAATGCCTAATAAGGGGTTATGAAAATATAGTGAGACTTTGAAAAGAATGGGGGCAACAGATTTTTTTAGGGCTGGCTATAGAAGAGGCGTGAAAATGGACATGAAAAATATCGTCAGATTATTGATGAATGGAGAATTGAAAAGATTGTCAGATTATGGGAAGGGTAATGGTGAGAGAAAATTAGGAAATTTAACCTGATAAAAAAAAAAAATCCCCGACTGCATAAATTTCCAGGTCGGGGATTTTAATTTTTTTTTTTTTTAGATGTTTTTTAATTGCAGGACTGATATCTCGGAGGAATCCCTGACGTGACCAGCCAATCTATGAACATGTTGCTGAGAATACGCTTAGTGACAATTTCACGCATCTCGAGATCCCATTCCCCAATGGAGGCTGCATTTTGAGAAAGTTTTGTTCATAATATAGTATTTCCAAATGATGAGTCCACCAAGAACCGCTGATGATAAATTCCGTTGACGATCAGTATTTACGTTTGAATCTGCCATTTTCTTCTTTATGTAATGTAAAATCAAAACAAAATCGATTTGGAAATGGTACTTATCAGGAAAAACCATTACCCCCAATATTTAACATGTTTTGTGTCGTTTCTTTCATGTACACATTTTTATAACGTTTTCATTATCTCCATTATCTCTCACCTCTAAAAGTCGCTCTTCCCGCTTTTCAGCTCTAGTTCACATTTCATTATCATCATCCTCCTCCATTTTTTTATTGATTACTCAGCTAGGACTTTTTTTTTGTATTCCGTTTTGACAAAGTCATACAAATGTACCCAACACCCCACTTATCAGCAGCCATAAATTTTCGCAAGAATCGACAGGACGCTCCGCTGCTTTCAAAATGAAGCTCACGACAGTAATATGATTGAGGGAAGTGCGATTAGCAATTTTTCCTAGCTTAAGTAGTAATCTGCTATTTTTGCAAGCCAGCTGTGCCTTGTTCCACTCTGTTAAAGTTTTTGGCTCTGGTTTTGGAGCTGGTGGAGTCGGGCTCGGTTTGGACCTGTGGTTTTTGGTGTTGGAGCAGGAGTTACGGATGATACTGGCGACTTGGTTCGTTGCTACTATCGATTGCCACGATGGTTGAATTGAAATAGCAAGACCTTATCGCGGTTAATATCGCTGCTATCGTGAAACCCTCACGTCTGAACAATTCACCGACTCGATCACGGAGACTTCCATCGCTTTCGATTAAGTTTTCAATTGTTCTACGCAATCTTTGAAGATAATTTCTGGGACTTAGATTCTTTCCGCTATAGCATTGTCAAAATCATCGATTTCCGATTGCAGTTCTCGAGCTTCTTTCCGCATCTTCTTCAGTTCAGGGTAAAAGGAGGTCTTCACCCTCATATGTGGGGTTGACGATGCTAACAGGATCTTCACCCTTAGATTTTAAGCCTGCGAGTTCTGAGGCGTTTTCTTTCTTCTTTGTACGAATGCTCGTTAAACATCAGCATGTTTTGGAGTGTCCTGCTTATTCAAAAAATTGCCGAATTCTTCGTGTCAGCGATCGGATTCGATTCGTTAGTTGGTTGGCTAGCTCATCCGTTTCATTCAGCGCTTGTTGAGTGTTGTCGTCGAATGGGTTTTTTTAGCACTGGGTCTAGAGGTAAATCTAGTTCTCGCGCATGGTGGAGGATTGATAGCCTTACACGATCGCAACTAGCTGCTTGGCGGAGTATGAGTTTTTTTATTTGATGCTTTAAAGTCTGCAACACCTAAGAATCTCTTAAAAACAGTACTCCCACACCCATAATTGTTGTGTGGTACGAATTTTGAGCTAAAATTTTTCGCGGGTTCCTTTTGCAGTTAGTATGGTTTTTCTCCCGCTAATTTAACAAAAATTCCATCATCCGTCATCGACCCATTTTGTGCCAGATTTAAAAGTGTCACCTCCCTCTAATTCTGAACTTGTTCCTTGTCTTTGATATAATTTTCCAAAGCGTTGGAAAGTTTTGTAATTGATTTCCAAAAGCGTGTTGTTTAATGTTCGAAGTTCACAAACAGATGCCAACAATCAAGATTAGGAGGGTGGTCTGTCTTTTGTATTTCTTTCAACCGTCGAGTCAAATCTCTAAAACTATTTTTATCATCTTCAGATGTCTGCCTCCCAATTCAAACGCTTCCTCGACGAGGCGAGGCTGTTCAGTTTTTTTATCGTTCACCTCCAAAATCCGTTTCTGCAGTTGCTCCAGTGGTATCACCTACTGTAGCATCCCATACATTCTATTCTCGTCACTTTTTCCCATCTCAAGATCTTCACGCGGCAATGGCATCAAAATCCGCATTTTTTCGCTTTTTATTTTATCCTAATATTAAAAGAACGATGGCGACTATTTACGGACACAAATTAAATCGATGACGAAAATTAGCGTTACGAGAGGACTCAAAGGTATGCGTCGCACGATAAGCAACACTCACGTTACCGAGCACTATGCCTGGAGGGTACCACAGTGTTGAGATTTCCCGATCCAGGAAAAAAAAAACGATGTTATAATTCCAGGGTCATCGATGTTGACATTCAAGTTGGGATTTGAAATTCGGCAGCTAGGAGCCAATACGATGCCAACAGAACATAGTGAAACATCTCGGAAGAGCGATAGTGTCCAAGATCGAAGTAAAACTAGAAGACAAGAGAGTTCTTCACGCTTAATGATGCGATATCATGTGTAACGAGGACATGTGGATGACCAGCAGGGAACGTGAAAATGCGTTATATCAGGATCCAATCGGCAGCTGCTACGAAAAATCAGGATTCGATGGCTGGAAACGCGGCGAATAATGTTGCGACTGACGTGGCGATTGGAAACGCTTACGATAATTTTCTGCATTCCCTCTGGATTTTGAGATGCTGTCGTCCCACAACCCGTTCTTCCATAGTGAACTCAAAGATCGCTTGTCTTACGCGCTGACATTAACGATTTTGGGAAAAAGTCGTAGTGAGCACTGACACAGCAGCCAGCTATACGATTTCCGATAACCACTTGGAATTTGAAGTTCCCACATCATCCGAGTTGGCTACGATTCTGAAAAACCAGCAGATGGGTAGGTCATGTTCTGTACGATAATATCACGCGGCATAGTAACGAATCTGTAAATAAAATAGACACAATTTGGAAACTTTGCTATGGCACTCAGGCCAAGAGCAGAAGGATGAGGGTATCCTGATTTTTGTTTGTAGATCCAAAAGATGGAGGGCAAAACTACCAGGAGACTTCCGAAAAATTTCTACAATCCAAAATTAAAAAGGTTTCTGTCACTCTAGACGAACCCCAAATCAGCTATTTTCCAGCGGTATGAAACCTCCTCAGATGTGTAGTACAATCAGGAAACATTTTGCTGCTTGGAAAACACCCAGAACAGATTCTTGCCCATGCTTTCAAGGAGGTATTGGCTGAGGATGCGTTGCCTGATTATCTAACCACAAAGTATGGTCTTTGGCTGGATATGGATCGAGCGATGATGTCCCACGCTTCACGGAGAAGCGGGAGAAAAATCGAAGGTGCTGGTCAATCCATCCATAAGAATTAGAAAAGGAAGCAGAAGCCGCGGAACTTCGATTGCATATATATTTTACGGCAGGAGGGTATGCTGAGTTTCGAAAATGGGAGGCTTAGGTAGTGTGCTAAAATAAAATGTATCCAAATTTCACATAGCGCGGTAATATCAGGCAGACGATGTCGGGAAGGACGGATTCATTCTGGATCTCCGTGAAAAGAAACATAGATTTTTTCGAGTTATATCGTGATAATTTGCCAAATGGAGCAGCAACAAAAAGCCCTACCTAAATCGGGGCGTGGGTGGTCATAATCCGGATCAGGTTGTTATGGTGGATCTAAGAAGGTTTCCTCCAAAGGAGATGTGTTTCACAATGACAATAAGATGTTTACGAGAATCATAAGGGTAAAATGACTGAAGGACACGTCTGTTTTTGATCGACGACAGCAGACGAAGAAGGAATCGACAAAAAAAGAAGCGCACGGAAAAGCTAGCATTGTTCGGAGTCACGACATTGTTTCTCTGTTCTGGGATTTTGTCTCAGGCTTACGTCGCTTGTTTTTTTTCCACAAAACCATCAGGAGGCAGATCAAATGGATAGCTACTTGTGGCTTTTGCAAAAGATGGAGAGGATTTGACCCGATATGAAGGAGAAAATAACGTGGTACCCTTCTCCGAAAGAAAGAAACTGAAACAAAAAACTCTGAGAACAAAAACAGTATTCAAAATTTTACTGTTTGGCATCCAGAGTCAAGGGGTCACAAATTGTGTAAATAAAGATGACCGAGATCGATAAACTACTGAAGAAGGTGATGACTCCTGAGCCTGCGGAATATTTTGCCAAAGCAAAAATCTGAGATTGATAATGACACAAGAGGGGAAAAGCTGATAAAGCTGTTAGTTCGGGTCAGAGCAAAGAGTTTCTCGGTAAAAACTTACTCTGAGAAATCGAAAAAGCTAGAGCAAAAGAAATGAAAAAAATTGTACGCTAGATCTGAATTGCAAAATCGGAGCTTTAGTAACAAGACTCTCAAAAAGCATTTCGTCTCGGCTTACTCAAACATGGTAAGGATGTGTTTTTTACCTGGAAATTTTACTCCCACCAATCCGGAGGAGCTAGAAGAAAAGTCTCTCTAAATGAGGCGACTTTATCAATTTGGCTTGAGTAAACTGCACGGCAGTGTGTATCACAAGATTTGGAAAATGGGTTGGGCTCCGATAGAGACTTTGCTACTGACTAGTAATCATATAGAGCAAGTTAGCAGGTTCACTCTTGATCATAAAGAGAATAATGAGGTCGGGTTTGGTAAGAAATCGATTAAAAAACAAATAAAAAAACCTGTCAAATTAATTTTTGATAGATTTTTTTTGCTCTGATGCTCTGCTCAGAAAAAATTATTTTGCTTAGGATGTCTGCTTCACAAAATTATTTCTGCTTAGATTCTGCTTTCAAGAAAAAAAATATTTCTGCTTAGTAAAAATTATTTCTGCTTAGATGTCTGCTCAGAAAAATATGTCTGCTTAGGTGTCTGCTCAAAGTCTGCTTAGTAAAAATTATTTCCTGCTTAGATTCTGCTCAGAAAAATTTTAGGTTCTTAGATTTTCCATTAATAAAGATGGAGAAATCAGATAATTCCAAAAACGGAAGACCCAATTTCCAAAAACGGACGAAGTAGCTCCAAAACGGGAAGAAGCAGAAAAACCAAAAAGTCCGGCAAAAGCAAAACACCGGCGAAGTGACGGCACCCCCGTCAAAAAAGTAAAAGACCCAAAAAAGTGGCGAGCTGGAAAGGCGCTGGCTGCTAAAAACAAAGAACGGCTAGCAAAAATTAAAGCTTTTGTGATAAGATGCAAAAAGCTGAAGCGTCTCTTTCAGAACCTGAATTGAAAAAAGATACTAGGTCGACCTTTATTTCCGTATTATTGGAGTATACACACACAGACACGCTGTGTGTTATAGTAAGTAAGACTAATGGCATGTTTCATGACCATGTAAGGATTTAAATCTTAGGTAATTTATAAAGGTATCTGATGTATTCTGCACCAGTAACCTGTTTCGAACTTTTGTGGTTCTTATCTTTCAGCACAGAGCTAATGCAAGATCTTCTTCCTTAGGATACTGCGCTATCAAAAATTTTGAAGTCGAGAAGAAAAAATCCAGCAGATATATATATTTCTGATGGATTTTTATGCTTTTTCAATGTGTAACTGAGACCATATTTTTTTGGATTTTGTTGTTTGGCAATACCTATTTTTCCGCACAATTTTAGAAATTGTGCTGCACATACCTTCTAATTTTTTTAGCTGCTGCAGAATAAGCTCGAAAAATTTCTTCTTTTCCAGTTTTCAAACTTCATACATTGCGATTTTACACAACTCGGTCTTCTCCAAACTTGAAGAGCCTTTTCTTTTAGCGAGAATATTCTTTCGTTCCTAGAATTATATTTTTAACTAAATTTTTCTGAGAAAATTTTTACAATAATCCGCGACAAAGCTCCCTAACTACTTTTTTAAAAATTTTGTCTGCAAAAAATCAGAAAAAAAGTTTAGTCTCTTCTGACGATATCCTGTAATTAGAACACAGTTCGACTTTTCCGTCTAAATACTTCTTTTGATATTTTGAGTGAGTTAAGAAGCTGTAAATTGTCAATAGAATTATCAGCCTTGATATTAATATGATCATGTGTATTCCCATTGAATTTTTTCTTTGAACATTCCCACATAGACGATGGATATAATAAATTTTTATTTTCTATTCACATATAAGAACTAATAGTATCCTTGACCTTTATCTATAGGCTTCAAAACTCGCATAGTTTTTAATTCAAACAGTGCCATCTCTTCGCTCATTTTTGTCACAGGACAAATTGTTGTGCGATACAACCGGCACGTTTAGATTTTTTCTTATATATGATTTTTTTCTTTATATCAAAAATTATTTTTTCATTTTTCAAACACGAAACA